>VDFB02141924.1:0-10708 GCA_007258455.2 Sequoia sempervirens
TGGAATGGAAAAAACTTCAAATTATGATGCAGAGCATGGATTCAGGGTATAAGGAATCATTTTTCTGCCACCATAGTGAAAAGTTAACACTTTCTTTCATCTTTTCATATTGGTTTGATTCTTCAAATGATGCATTTCTTGTGTTTAAAAGTGCATTACCTTATTGAGCTTCTCTTTGTTTCAAGAATAGTTTAATATTCTCTACTTAATAGGGCCAACCACGTGATGGGGGAATCTCATTTGGCCCCTCCCCCCCCATCACATCACTCTTAGTTCCCCATACCCAATCATATAACATTAATCATTCATTCATCCATTGATAACATATAACATTCATTCATTCATCCATTAATAACATATAACATTCATTCATTAACATATAACATTCATTCATTAACATATTCACATTCATTTATTAACATATAATATTCATTCTTTCAGTTTTTACATATTATCAAAAATATGGTTGTCATGATATGATTACAATCACTTTTTTTTGTTTCTTTTTTAAAGCTACAAAAATATGAAGTGATGTATCATTTTCTAAATCAATATCTTTCCCCCCTTTAGTTTTTCTTCCCTCTACTCGTGATCTTAATGTACGCCTAGTCGTCTACTCATGACGTGGATGCCACTGCAACAGGGGGCCTGCTGCAATAAGAAAGAAATGTTAAACTGATATGTTTTATTATTATTGTTACAAGTATTTCATTAATTAAAAGAACATTAGAGTGGTTCTCTTTACCTGATGGGTCCATGTCATGTTCATAAACTTCTGTTATAGACTCATGCTCAACATGCTAAACACCCTCTAAATCATGATCTGCAGTTGAAACATGAAAGGTTACATTAATTAATACACCAATTGAAATTAAATATGTTTAAGAGAGAACATGAGAGTGGTCCTCTTTGATGAGACCACATCATGTTCACGATCTTCTCTAGCGATCATGCTCCAACAAATTAGTCATCCTACATGCTCTAAAGTGGAAACAGGAAAGGTTACATTAATTAATACACCAATTGCAATTAAATATGTTTAAAAGAACTTTAAAGTGGTCCTCTTTACCTGATGGGGCCACATCATGTTCCTAATCTTCTCTAGCCTGATCATGCTCAACATGTTGCTCACGCTCTACATGCTCTAAAGTACTGGGATGCACACGATGACCTTCATCTGCAGGTTGTGCTCCACCCCTCACTAGTTTGCATTCCAATGTCGTAATGCGGTATTATCATTAGCAGATGTTTAAAACAAAATGAGCATGTAAATTACTTTATGGTGGAAATTAATATTGAATAGATTGCACAAATTATTGAATTTTTGAAGCCAGAATTTTTGGTAGGTTTATTTACCTATGTGTCAGATGTAGTGGAAGGTTGTGTTTGCCCAATCAAGACTCTTAGGCGTTCAGCCATGACTCCATAGCCTTGTTGGAAGGAAATCTTTAGGTCATCTTCTGTGGGAACTCTGTTGAATTCAGAGCCCTACATTTTTTCATAAGATCATGATTTTTGCTTCTATGGTGTGATAAAACCAAAATTGTTTTCAATTTATTATTTGGATACAATATTTCATTTATTGATACTTACAATTCGTGTGGCTAATTTTATATAACCACCAAAGCCAAGTTTGTGTTGCCCATACTTTTCTAGTCTTTCCTTTGTTGCCTTTGATGTATCGGGCAACCTATGAAAAGTTTGAAATACGTTAGATTAGGTAAAAAGAAAGAGTAATTAGTATATAATTACATTGTTGATAGTATCACATACCTTCCTTGGCCTGGTGGTGTCTTTCCTTTTTTCTTTTTAGCCTTCTCCTTTCCATCCAACACAAAGTCCTTCCACTCCCTCTCCAGAATCATGGGGGGACACTCGTACTTTTTTTTCTTCTCTAAATGCTGACCTATATTGGTCCCTCATACTTTGATAGGTACCGACTTTCTTAAGAACGGTTGGGTTGAATGTTTTATCACCAAACAACCTGGCGAAATGGTTAAAAAGCTCATTTTTTTTAAATCTTCATTTTGGGCATTCCACCGTGTACGTATGGTGGGCCCGAAGAGCTCCAATGTAATATCCCTTAGATGTTTATAAAAAACATCATTTCCTACAAAATGATCATGGGATCAATAGTCTAAAAAGAGCGATCAATAAGTAAATTTCAATTGGATTATATAGAATAATAATTAAAAAAATTTAAAGTACCTGGGACCTTCTCTATCTTTATGGGAACGAAATCCTCGGTCACCACAAGTGTGACAGGCAATGTTCCCGTACTAGTAATACGGGAAGATCCAGGAAATGCTGCTAAAACATCACCAGTACTAGTGGCCTCTGCTTCCCTAGGTACATGTCCTGACGCATGTTCTAGTATGTGTTCGCTACTAGAGGGGTGCATTATGATTCACCGCATGGTATGTGTTCTTGCAGGCATTTGGGAGCGACAATATAGGCATGGATGATGGGGTTAGATGATGTGATGTATGTGCAAGAAGATCGAATGGACACTTGTACCAACCCTTACTCCTCGGGAAACACTTGCAGTACCCTGATCATGGCGAGGAGCATCATGAGGAGGAAAATAACCCTGTAAAAACAACACATATTTTAGTTCATGACATAAAAGAGTACAAAATATAAAACCATGAATGAACTTATGTTATAATTAAAGACCTCATGACAACTTACTTGCAAGTTTTGTAATCTCTCAAACAATATTTTAACCCTCTCTCTTATCTCATTTGTTTGAGGCACTATGAATATCAGCTTAACGATTTCTTCATTGCATTTTTTTTGGATCTTCCTTATCATATCGAGAGGGTTTGCTGAATAAGCAATGCCATCATCACAAAACATTGACTGCACCTCACCATGGATGCTCTCATCTACCGTTGGTGCCTTTCCCCGATCAGTCGACTACAACAAGAATATTAAAAACATTATCGAAATTAACCCAATAAACTTATGAAAAAAACATAGTAATAAAAAAATTTGCTCATATCTAAGTTGTACAATTATAATGAGGTAAAATTGTTGGGTAGAAGTGCCTGAAGATACATCACGATCTATGCTCTGGGCTAGAGCCTTCTCTGTATGATCAATGTCCCACTGTGACAAAAATTAAATATAAAAAAACATTACCAAAATGAAACCAATAGACCTACGAAAAAAAACATAAGAATAAAATGGTATATTGGAGTCATTAATTGGAGGTTGGGTAAAATGGTACATAGTACGTACCACCCTCATAGTAACTGTGTTTGTAACTAAGCAATTTAAATTGTAATCAATTAGCAACTCTTCCCCTGCAGTTATTGATTTTATAGCACATATGAATACATGGTTTCCCTCGTGCGCCTCAAATATGCAATTGGGTTGCTTATTTGTTGACCCAGGTCGTGTACTGTTTATAAACCCTACAATATTCCCTTATGATTTTGGCCTTCCATCAATGTACATAGCCACTCCTTTATTTTGATCCTTATCTTTTAGTTGTATATAATTTGCTGACAGTGCATACCTACGAATACTTCATGTATATCGAACCAGTTGCATCCAATCTTTGTAACTATAACAGGGTCTGACATACTCCATCAATTCAGTAACTTTTTTGTAACAGACCATTATGCTGTCCATGCAAAATAGGCCCAACCATGTAATGACGATGGTGCTATGCGATATATCCTCTCATTAACACAAAAATCAGTGTTTATTGGAGGAAGTTCCTTGGGTACCCATTTTTTCCATAGATGTTTGTACCTCAAGGGCACCTCGACGTTGCCTATGCTCTGATCATCATAAGAACATGACCCCCCTTCAGCAAGAAAAAATTCCATGCGTTTATGAAATTTTCTTCTAATCTTTTGACCTCTAGTTGATCTCCCTCTTTTAGACATACTACATGTCTCACTTTCCTCTTCTCTTCCTGAGTTTCCCTCGCTCGAGGAAGATAGATCTGACAAATAACTATTTGGTGGTACCTGCACTCATAAGGATGTTGGATGAAGTTCTTTCATGGTGATGTGATCTCAAGGTGACATTATGATTAATCTATCATTTCATCGCTATAATTTTCTTAGGTTATAAGGTAATCAAGTCTTGATAGATTGCAAGTTAATGTTACTACCATCCAAATGTGTCCATCACAAATCAAATCTACTTAACGTTTTAACTCCCAAATTTTGTAACAAGTGTTAAATGTGATTATGGTCCACCAGTTACACAAACAAGGCCTTAAATGTATTCTCTAATTGTAATAAAAGGACTTTTGATCTTCATTCAAGTAAATAAACTTGAAGGGAAACACCGCCAAGTGGTTTATTGGACACCTACATGATTAAAAATAGTGGAAAATTTACATTTAATTTCCATATGTCTAAGTGGTTAATGGGGAGGGAGTGTGTACTAGGCCTAGTTAAGTCATCATAAGTTTATGATTTGGCAATAATTTTTTTTAAGTCATCTTAAATCTTCCTATGTCTAATTGCTAGGAGGCTTTTGGTATGTTTTAAGGTAGGATGATTGATGAAAGAGCCCAAAGAGCCTTTCTCCATGGTATCCAGGTACACATAGTAGCGGTCTTCTCTTATACAATTGGACATGATTTAAAGAACTTAGCTAGGAATTATTCATTTAACCTAAGGTTTTCTCATAATGCCATTATTGGAAAAGTATGATCAAATTCTTCTATTATGAAGAATTGGTCTATGTGCCTCTAGTAATCACTATAAATGTTTGTAAGGATAAAATGACTAATTGCATCAGGTAGGAGAGAATCAACTTTGAGTTCTTCAAAGATTATATTTCTCTATTCATAATTTTTAAGGGTTGTGTGTGGAAGAGGTTATCACTACCAAGAAGGGAGGAGACCTTTCCTTGTATTCTTTTATAATTTTCATTATTCTTATTTATTTTACACTTACATTTACAAATACACATACATATGCATTTACTGTTTTCATTTATTTCTCATGTAGTTTAATAGTTTGATCGATTTCATATTATATGTGTTGAAGACTTTAGAATTTCAATTACATTAATTTATGGATATATTGTATCTATAACACTACAAGACCATATGCTCTTTGCATTTACACTTGCATTTAGAAATACGCATTTATATACATAGATATATATTTATTTAATGATATGTTGCATTTTATTGTTAGGAGGCATCAGTAATTGCATTTACATTTACATTTAAAGGCCACATACATACATACACATATGTGTGTGTGTGTGTGTGTGTGTGTGTGTGTGTGTGTGTGCATGTGTGTGTGTATGTATATCATTTATGGTCGGTGTTGAGAGGAAACAGCCCATTAGGAGTGCACATGGATAAAAGTTCTTAAATTAGATCTCCCATGCATGTTTTGTTGGAAACCCTAGGCTTGAACCTCTCATTTCACATGTTTTTTTTCTTCACAAAATATTGAGGGAGAACAACTTGCAGCCCTATGCTATTTCTCATCCCTGTTCCTATTCATGCATCCTCACAATTACAAAAGAATATCCAAAAGCAAGAGGGCCTCTTACACAAGCCCCTACAGTAATCACAAAAGTGTAAAAGAGGCCTTTATATCATATTTTCAACTACAAAACCACTCAAAAAAGCAGGGTACTTCAGTTATGATTGTTGGTGGCTGTATGGAAAAAAATCATTAACTACCAGCTCATTCTTGGAGTCTTTTGAAAGAGAAGCGAATCAGGTGGTAGTTAAGTAAAAACCTTATAGTGTCAAGGTGAATGAGGTGATCAATTTTGATTGGCCAATTGATGAAGAGTACCAGAAATGTGTAAATGTATATTTAACCGAGGAAGAGTGAAAAGTGGTACTAATGGTTGAAAAATCCAGTTGTGCGGTTACAAAAAGATTCTGAATTTTGTTTTGGTGGCTCTGATCTAGGTATGAGGGAATTCTTGAAATTTTTATTCTGCATCAATAAATCTTAGACACGATGAACAAGAATTCTTTAGGAAGATTATTTGTAACAAATTTTTTGGAATATCACATGGTAGTCCAATTGGCTAGTGACATGTGCTTGGCGATGCTTTTGCTTTTTCTATAAAGAAGTATTTCAAGGCCAAAATCTGAGTTAGCAAAAGTTAGATATTTTTGAAATTGAGAGTCTAGATGAGATTCTTGAAGAAAATTATAAGAATCTGATAGTTTTAGGGGAAAATGCAATTTAGAGTTTTTGAGATGATTTCCTATAGTAGGTTTTTGAATTAGTAGAGGATTTGATACTGTTTTGTAATGATCTTATTTGAATTGATATGATTAATTCGAACTCATGTCTCTCCATTGTACAAGCATATCTAAATTTTGAATAAAATGATCAAAGCTTGTTTCGTTCATCTCATTGTTGTGGTGTGTATGATTCTTGTTTTAGGTTTAATTCAAGGAATTAATTAAAAGGCTTGAATGGGATTGTAGGTGGATATGTTCTATATAAGGAATTGATAAGTAGTATTGGGTTAGAATACATATTGATGAGATTGTAAATCAATGTTATCAAGGATCTTATATGTTATGTGTTAAATCTATCATAAACCCTTAGATGCTTATAAATTTGACTCCTCCAATGGATATATGGCATTGATCTAAGTTGTACTTATTTGTATGGTTCAGTATTTGTTTTCGTTTACCTAGAGCTTGCTACAAATTTCAAATCAATGACTATATTATACCATGAAATGTTGTTGTAGTTATCTCATGCTCCAAATAGTTGATATTATTGATAAACAACCAATTCTATTTGGTATTATCCTATTGTGTTGAGCAATTAAATGAGATTATCTGTTGTTTTTAATGTTGTTTATGATGATGGTGCAAAGGTTGTAAATGCATTAAGGGATCACCCTCCTAGTTCTTGCAGAGCCCAAAATGTAGGAGGTCTTTCAAATCCTCGTTAGTTGGTCTAGGTCCTTCGAGCTGCCCTTTATTGGAATTGGAAACTCCATAGGTAGATTAGAAAATCAACCTGCTTATCGTAAAAACAACCAACACCTTGCATATGTTTGTGGTCGAGGTATTAGAGAAGAATTGTATGCCTCTATTTCCATTCATTAGGTCTACCTTATCCTAGCATATACTTGGGCTAATTCTACAATTGCTTCAGACTCATGCGATGAAGGCTATGTGTGATGAAATCCTAGACCTGGGTATGTGCAGGATCATGATGGGCCAAAAAGTGGCAATATTATGGGTTTTTGTAGGGTGTGTAGCTGACGACTTTTTTTTTACCCAAAATTGATGAAACAAAAAGGGTTTTTAAAGAAGATTCTCATCTTTCCACCAATATAAATTATGCTTTACTTTGAATTTAATAAATAATTATTATTTATTTTCTATTTGAATTACAACTAAAATCCTGATTGATAGGTTGATTGAAAAACATCTATAGCTTTCAAATGGTATAACATTTTTTGAATCCAAGACATGCATCACATTCTATGCTTTGCATACTATAGGATTAAAAAAAGAAGAAATGAATTTCATGAAGTTTTGACCAAGTTAAGGTGGTTATACATACAAGTTTTTTATATTTTTTTAAAGTTGTAATAAAAAATTCATAATTAATTATTTACTTGGAAAACAATTACAAAAAAATATGCATCACATCAAGATATGAATCCTCTACTTATATCTAAAATCTTATAAAAAAATGTTATCATTTTATTGTGGTTAGGGTGGTCAGACATACACCTACTTATTTTTTTCCCTGAAATTTAAGTACTACTGCATTGAAATTTCAGATTTTCACCAAATAGGTTTAAAAAAAAAAAAAAACCTAGTAGTTTAGAAACTACATTCAATTTTCTACAAATTCTGTTCTTACATATTTTTGAAATAATATAGATAACTTATTCAGAATTTTTACATCAAGTTTCTTAACTCTGATTTTCTGAATTTTATACATAGGGCCTATTTTTTCCATGATGATCTGCCTTACCTCAACCAAGATGTGGGTAGATTATGGAGTGTTTTCCAAGACACAGGTTGGTGGATAAAAATGTGAAAGACTAAGCTATTTTTTTTTTTTGTCTTATCTTATACCATTTTACAAGAATGGGGGTGCCGATGTATGAGAAGATCTTTGGAAACTAGGCATGAAAATTGAAGGTTAAAGAGAATGGGGGTGCCAAACTTACAGTACTCATTGCCCCTTGGTCATTGATTTTCTATGAGTGCCCTCAACCTCATCCTTAGTGCTGGTATTGACCTTGTTTTCACTCCTCCAAACTCTTCCTAAACGTGTGACCCCTTTTTCCTCCTCAAACTCTTGAGTGGAGTGTTGTGTGACCTTGTTTAACTCCAAACTCTTCCCTCGGCCAGTGACCTTGTTTTCAATCCTCCAAACTCTTCCTTGGCACTAATATTGACCCTTTTTTCACTCCTCCAAACTATTTGTCGGCGCTGGTATTGACCTTGTTTTAACTCCACACTCTTCCTCGGCGCTGGCATTAACCTTGTTTTCACTACTCCAAACTCTTCCTCGGCGTTGGCATTGACCTTGTTTTCAATACTCCAAACTCTTCCTTGGCGCTGGCATTGACCTTGTTTTCACTATTCCAAGCCCTTCCTCAACACTGGTATTGACCTTTCACTTCTCCAATTTGACGAGCTACAACCTGGTTTCGTTAGGTTTTACAGTATGTTAATCAAGTTTAAAATTTTGGCTCCATTTAGCTAGGTTTTAATATTCTACAATATAGTTAAGTATATATTAGCTATATTTTACATAATAAATAATATAATTATTCAAATTATTATAATTATTTATTATATTCTTTAACAAAATTATTAAATCCGTATTAAATTATTATAATTAATAATTAATAATAAGTATATTTTTATATAATACAAAACATAATTAATATAATATATATTTAATATGATAATAATATATATTAATATGAGAGAGAAACTAAAATTTGATTGGTTGTTTCATGTCAACAATCCAAGGATGGCATGTGTCCTTGGGGAGTTATGCTCAAGGTAGCATGCCATTTGATTAAAGATATGATAATTCTCCTTTAAGACCTCTTCAATGTACCCATTGGAGACTTAAGGAAATGAAGATAAATCTGAGAAGAAAATATAGAGAGAGAGGGAGATAATGACAAACATACAAATAGAAAGGGAGACAAAGAGATAGAGAGAGGTAGAGAGATAAAGAGATAAGGATGAATAGATAGAGATATGGGGAGGGTGATTGATATATCTCTCCCTATCGCTCTCTATATCTCTATATCTCCCACTATCTATGTCACTCCCTCTTCCCTCCTCTATCTATTGAGCTATCTCTCCCTCTCCCCCCTTTCTCTCTCATTCACTCCATCTCTCCCTCCATCTCTCCTACTCTATATCTCTATCTGTATTTCTCTTTTTATCTCCCTCTCACTCCTCTCTCTATCTCTTTCTATCCTATATCCCTTCTCTCCTCCCCTCTCTATCTCCCCCTCTCTATCTCTCACCATCTCTCCCTCCCTATCCCCCTATCCATCAACTCTCTATCTCCACCTCTCTTCCTTTCTCTTCCCATATATCTCCATCTCTTTTTCTCTTCCCATATATCTCTATCTCCATCTCCCCATTTATTAACTAAGAAGCCATGCAAGCATACAATAGTATATGTTGGTAGAACTAAAATAGTGTTTTATTAAAATATAAGTAACAATTATCTTTCTAATGTCAAGCCTTCTTATAAAAATAGTGTTTTATTAAACTATAAGTAGATTATTGTCACCACTCTTCATTCAACATGAAATGCCAAATGTAGCAATTTTTTTGTTGCTTTTGTCAAGTTTCATTAACCAAGCTATTCTTGGGTTGAATAAAGTTGTGTTATGACCCTTCATCTCTAAAATAATTAGACAATAATTAGTGAGATCGGGGAAGGGAGAAACTAAAATCCTTCAAAGGAAATAGGGGTAGTTGTGGGTTTGTTGGTTTTCTTTGTATACTATATACTTACTTCCTCTAGGATAAATAAGTCACTTTAGATCATTTTCTTAGTTGTGTATGCTAACTAATATAGAGTAAGCTTTTTCATTTTAATTGACTACTACATAATAGTTTGTGTTGAAAGAATTGTTTCCATTCTTTGTAGTTTTTACATTGGAATACAAATCATATTTAATTTCATGCCAATATACTTCTTTCATAAAGATGTTTTTTTGAAATAAGTGCTTCATAACCCATCTAATCAAATCATAATTAACCTATCAAAAAGGCAATAGGAATTTTCTAAAGAAAAGAACACTTGACCCAATCATAAGTGTATGTCCTTCGAAGAAAGGATTGATCCACCTTAGCAATAAAAACTACTTGATTTAGACCTGGGTATGTGCAGGATCATGATGGGCCAAAAAGTGGCAACATGAAAAAAGTAGCATTTTGAACTTGCCAAAAAAGGCAAAAATCTTGAGTTGACTTTTTTTTTGGGGTTGGCTGTCAGTACATTGCTCCATAGCAATGCCCAAGCCAAAGTACTACAAATTGGATATCCGATTTGTTTTGGATATCCAATTCGTGTCTAATATCTAATTTGAAAAACATTTTAAAATGTAATATTTTAGTGCTATAAATCGGATATCTAATCTAAATTAGATATCCGATCTAAATCAGATATATGATTTTTGCACACATATACCCAAGAGTAATTAGGAGGTGGAGGGTGGGAAAGAGAGAGAGAGGGAG
>VDFB02141925.1:0-10356 GCA_007258455.2 Sequoia sempervirens
GATAATTCTAAAAAAAATTAGGAGTTTGAAAGCAAGAAGACTGTTTGAATTGAAGTATTGCTTTATACCTTATTGTGGCATATACTATTTACTTAGTCAGGCATATGGCCTCTATGATAACATTGTTTTGATTGAGGGTGAAATTCCCTTTGGTGACAAAGTCTCGTAGTGAAAATATAACTATTGACTTGTCCTTGATGCAGTTTTCATATTTAATGTCTTGAAGGACAAGAAAGAGTTGTCACAGGACATTGCTTCGGATTGAACAATGAACTGTTTGCTTGTCATTTTTTGTGATGATTGCTTTAGGATGAAGTACGTATACATAGCTCACCTCCTTATCACATTGATTGCAATGAGCAGCTTCCTATTAGACACACCATAAGTATTAAGATTTACTTGTGCAGCTTGGTAGGAAAGCTTCAAATGGATTTGACAGTGCGTTTGCTGCTTTTAATGTCCCTGAAACCTAAAACATTTGAACATAGATAGTTAAAAGCAGCAGTTTAATAAATTTTAAATGAAAGTGCAAAAATATTTTAAAGAGTCACCTTAAATGTTGATTGCAGCAAAGCAGCTAACTTGTCCAATGTTCTCTTGTTATTCAATTTGCAAATAAATGTTGATCGACCCATGTTGAACATGTTCTTTTGATCAGTGCATTTTAAGATATTTTTGAAAATAAAGTTTGGGGTTTTGTTCCTATGTAGCAGTTCCTTTATTTGCAAGTATTACTTTTCATGAGTTGGATGTAGCTGCAGCTGCATGGTAATGAAAAAGTTAGTCTTCGTTACAAAGAAATTTTATTAAAAACCACAATGCTATAAAAGAACATTAGAATGGATTAGTGGCATATGCTAGTGAGACATTTGTACTCGTGCTTTGTCAGATTTTGTTATGCCATCTTTGATATGAATTGCATATTGGCTGCCGATTTTTTTAGCACCAACAACCAAAGCACCTATTGTTCCAATTGGATACTGATTTGTGGCTACTAGTAGTTGGCTGATAGTAGTATCTGGAATGAAGTAGTAGTCTGTAGAAAAATGAGGCATGCTTTCAACTGTGCTTGTGTCTGTCAATATTAGTATGCAATCATAGTCCCCTCTGTCATAACCTATTCTAGTGGCAATTTGGAAGCCTGATATTGAAATTCCCATTCTTGGAACTATTTTTTGCTCATGTTCTTGCACAAGGTATCCACTGATATTAAGTGTAATTGTCATTTCTACTTTAAGGTCTATGAGATCTGTATGCGGTACTTCACGTGTTCTATTGACTTTGTCCAATGTTGCTTTGTAGACAACAAGGACGTCACCTTGGAATGTGTCACCAACTTTTTTTGCATTCAACTCTTCAATTGATATAGTCTTTTTTATTTTTGTTCTGCAAACAACAATAGAAATGTAAATGTTATATTTGGACAATGCAAAAATGCATGTCATAGGAAAATAGGATAGGTTTTTTACCATTTGCTTATGTCTTCCTCCATTTCTTCTTGTTGTTGTTGTGGTCTTTTTGTTTGATCCATGATTTTCCTACAAGCTAGTGATTTAGTATTGTAGAATTAATTGGAAAATTTATTAGCAATATATGCTTATGTATGTTATAATGTTCAATTGATTCAACCAGCAAGGTGGAATTTTAGGAAAATAGGAAAGTGGTCAGTCCAATATGCCTCTGATCTGTAAATATTGCATACACTTGTGATTGAATTTGACCAAATATGGTCAATCAGTGGCTTGTGTAGACTATGCGATTTGTTTAACAAAAAATGAATTTTGTTAGTTTGCATGAAATTTTGAAGTGTTGTTTTGCTTTTGTTTTCTGAACACATGTCGATATTAAAATCGCCCACAATGTACAGTATGTTTTTTTTATATCTGTGTATGCAATTACAGATTGAAGAATTGTGATTATTTCTTGAATGGAAGTATTAGGCCTTACATAAATATTACAGATATTAAGTTCATTGATGTGTTGTAGTATTGTGACTGTGATGGCTTCAATATTTGTAGAGTTGTGTTCTTTTGCTTTTGATACGAACAAATGTTTTTTGGTAAACGTTGTTATGCCATGTATCATATTCATACCAAAGGTATTAAAATATTGAAATAATATATTAGGTTGTAAGGTATGCATGTGTACTTCTTGTAAACACAAAATGTCATATTGCATTGCGTCATAGTCATTGGCAATGTCACGTGCATGTGGATTTCATGAACGAGTGTTTAATGTGCATAGAAGCATTTGCGGTGCATCGTGTGGACATGTAGCTTGAATATCGAGTTGCCACTGTACAGTTGACTGCAAGCGATGCATTTCTTCATGTATCTTGCCCTTAATTTTGAAGGTTTTGTGGTTAAAGGTTTTAGCATAAATAATGAGTCTATTGTCTTTGTCCATGATAGTGTTGTGTAAGTTAAGCCATGTTGTCTTATGCCTATTGGGGAAAAATCCAAAGCTTGCATTGTTAGTCCTTGTGATCGGTGAATGGTTCGTGCACATGCTAGTTGTATTGGGAATTGTTTTCTAATTGTAATTTTCCTGTTCGGTGAATTTTTTTGAATGGATCTAGCAATGCGCAATATAGGAACCCATTCCTTGTCAATGAGATCAGTGCAATATTGTGCTAGTTTTGTGCATTGTTGTTGTCCAATTGTTGGATCCAAAAATTTGAGCCAAGCAACATCAATGTCATTATGTGTTGTATATGCTTTAAATATTCCAATGGACCCGTTGACTAGGCCATCTTGTGTATTATAGTTGCCTACATAGATTTCAATAAGGATATCCTATTTCAAGTATATTTGAGGTGGAAGAGTAGTTTTATGGCTATAGAGTTGTATTGCATTATAGTTTTCCTCATGCTCGTCTATTGCATCTAGCACTATCATTTCACTGGAAATGGAAAATAGCATTTTATGGTTGTGCGCCTCTACATCAACTTTCCTATAGAACAAGTATGGAAGTGTTGGGTCTAAAGGTGCAGGATGGAAGCAAAGTTGGTTAAGATAGTCTATGTCATCATTTGTTTGTAAGCCTATTTGTATTTTGTTAAGGATTATAATAAAATTTTCATCCTTTTGTCTCATAGTTGTGACCAATGAGTAGCATTTTACATTGTCTTTCCAAAAATTGTAAGGCATCAATTCAGTTATAGTGGGTCTATTCTCAAATACAATGGAGTCAAGCACAGGTTGCGCTTGGTAAAGATCACCATAGAAAATTGTATCAAGGTTTGTAAAGTACATTGTAGGAATTTACATTATGTCTTGTATTCGTCTATCAATGTAACGTAGAAATGTTGAGTCTACTAGTGAGATTTTGTCTATAAGGAGCACATGCAATTGATCATAGTGCTTGGACATATTGTCCAATGCTTCAAATGCTAAGGGCAGAAAATATGATGTATGAAATGGTATGTGAAATGTTGAATGTAATGTGACTCCACCTAAGTTGTAAGTTGCTTTACATGTATATGCAGTTAATAAGCCTTTTGGTTTGTCTAGATTGTTGTTGATAAACTTGTTATAAATGCGAATTAGAGCTTGGTATATAGCTTTTGTTGTGAAATTATTTCCAGTTCTAGCTCCTCCAGTCAAGAATAAATGCAAAGGCCTGTCAATTTTATTCATCTTTTTCATTATAACATCTTTAAAAATTGCTTGTTGTTCTTTGATTAACATTTGTCTTAGTTTGTAGTATTTGTTGTTATCAATTATCTATGGGTGTCTGGAAATTTCAAATGCATTGTGTGACATTGTATTTGGTTTTATGTGCTCTATATTTGGAAGGTCTGCTTGAATGTCATATTGTTCTGTTTGGCTAGTTTTTCTTGTTGTGAATGACTTATCGTTGTTGCCATCATCAAGGGATTCAACATCTTTAAGTTCTTTTTCTATGTCACCCCATGCAACACTTGTGTTTCGAGTGAACTTTGCACGATTTTTTATAATGGTTTTTTCATGGTGCATGTATGCATGTTCCCATCAGTCAAAGTTCTATTTTAATGTACTCTTGTTTATTGTAAATGGTACATAGAGCATTAATTGCTCTCTACAATGATTCTACAGATCTAAGTGCTTGTTGAAATTAATAAAGTGTATTACTCTTGTTTTAGTTCTTGGGTTAATTGTAGTTCTATTTTTATTGTAACTTGAAACAAATTTTGCAAGACATATGTCTATCAATGTTTGAGGGCGTATTAAATAATAGTCCACTATAGATTTTGAGAGTATGTTTTCTGAATCATCTGGTTCATTGTTTAATTGTTTGACAGATTTTAGAATGGATGTGCGGTCACTATAGGACCGAGTGTCAATGAAAATGCATTTTCTTGAACTAAAGTTTAGTGGAAGTGAGAAAACAATGTGAGCAGCTTGTTGTGCTGACATTTGTTGCAAGCTCAACAATGCATTTCCAAGTTTACCAATCATTTTTATTGCATCAATATTTATTTGTTGGTGGTCCTTATGTATTCTTTTGAATGCATATGTCATTGATTTGTTTACTTTTGCAATGTAAGAGCTACAGTACATTGTTGCGACATATGCATTAAGCACAAACTAGGCATATGTATTAGCCTTCCAAAGGTGCGACATTTTCCTTGTGAAACTGTTGTTCCATATTTCTGATGGTTTTCTTTGTAAAAAAAGTGTTGGCCTATTTAGTGTAGAGCTCAAAGTTATTATATAATCAGTTTTAGACATGTTTATGTCATTTAAAAACATGTCTAAAGTGTATTCTTTGTCATAGTTTGCTTTTTGTAGTGTCGAGTAAACATTGACAACATTTGAAGTTATTGTTTCAGTCTTTTCTAGTATTGGTGAAAGTATTTGTGACTTTCGCATCTGTGGTAAAGGGAAATTGTATCTGCAAACTATTTTCTTGGATCTCCTACATCTCTTTGTGTGGTGATGGCTTTGTAAACTAGCCAAGTCAGCTTGCAAATGAATAGTGCTACAAGTAATGTACTTGTCGACAAAAGCTGTGATGTCTGTGTTGTTGTTTTTTGTATAGATTGGTGCATTTTTCACCCATATTAGCATATGATCATGCTCGTTTCCTCGATTTTGAAACTCATTCACTGAAAAGTAATTAATAACATTTCCAAATATAGAGTCATCTGTAAGCATCAAAATTTTCATTGCATTTATTCTATGTCTATAGTATCATACACAAGTAATAGGATCTTTCTTGATCAGTTCAAATTTGTCAATGTTCGTTTGAGCAATTGGCTCTTGTTGTTTTTGACCTAATTGATGTTGATTGTGTAATTCTTGTAGCATGTTTATTAAAGGATCCCAATTTTTTTCAACACTACTAAAAGTGAGGAAGAATGTCAATGGTCCTAGCTGTCGTATCATTGCAAAAATATTTTTCTTAAGTTTTTGTATATAATCTGGGGATATTCTTATGCTTTTGAAGTCAACATATCCAATATCTGATTTTAGAATTCTTTCAAGGTTTGGTTTGTGTTTCACGTCCTTTCCAACTAGCTTGTGTCCTTTTAGTTGGCCCTTTCGTATTCTTATGGACATTGTAGACAAGACTTGTAGTATTAGTATCTTGATAGTTTTGAAAAATATGTTTGTCGTGTGATATGCAAATTTTTTGTTTGATTGTAAAACTTCCCATTGTGCAATTTTGTGGTATGTAATTTTTTTTAGAATGTCATCATCATGTGGCTTACCAAATAATAATGTTGGGAAATTCATTTCCTCAACGTATTTGTCTTTAAAGATTCCAACTGGATAGTTTTGTTCTGCAGGTGCAATTTCAATGATTTTGTCTTGCATGCTATGTATATTTCTAGATTTTGTGAATCCATGGACCAAGGTTTCAGATGGATTCTCTTGTTCCATGTCACTATCTAACTTGGTTTCAATTGTGATAGGCCCAGTACTTTCTTCAAGTTCATCATTGGTATGCAAAAAATGTTCCCAATCTTTTTTTTATCTGGACATTTTACATTTTGTACAGTGTTGTTTTTTACAATTGAGCCAAAGCTTCCATGATGAGGTTGGGTTGTACCATGCCTTTTTGAAATGCATTTTTGTATTCCAATCATGTTTTGAGTGAAACATCAATTGTTTGTGTGTTATTGGTTGATTGTGGTAATGCCTTTTGTATAATGCTAATGTTAACGGGGACATTAATGATGGAACTTTTTAGACCTATTTGAGATCTTTTGTACCCTAGTTCCCAGATTTGTGCAAATGCAATTCTAAGTGATACAAATCGTTCCTCTAGTTGGGACAAAAGTTGGACATATGACAATGGTTTATTAGTTCGGATTTTCTGTGGTACAACATACTTTGGTATCATGTGTTGTTTTAGTGCAGAGTAGCATATATGGCATATGCAATCTGTCAATGCTATGGATCTTGACTGTACTAGTTCATAATATATTTCCTTTTGCTTGTCTTTGGATTTTCTAGTATCTTTGCTAAAACACAACATTTGGCAAATTGTGCATGTGTATTTTGGTGTATCTTGAATTGTTGTTTCATAAAGCTCCACTGCTGACATTTTTTTACCCTTATTTGATCTAATAGGCATAGGTTGGTTTTCTTTATGACTATTTCTAATAAAGCTTTTAAGGTGTTGCAGTCTTACAATAGAGTTATGATTGAGATACTTGTGTTTGATTGTATGAATAGAATTGGTCTTGCTATCCTCTAGATTTTTCTTTTTGTTAGCATTAGTAGTTTGGTATTGTGTATTATTTGTAATGATTTTTTTAAGTAGATTTAACCTTACTGGCTACTAGGCATTTGGATTATGTGGCTGAATTCTTAGGAGCAGTTCAAAATGCCCACTTTGAGGGGTTGGATCATGGAACATAATGGAATATTCTGGTAAACTGGGTACATTGTTAAAGTGCAAGTACTTTTTCCTTGATGTTGTTGACCAAACAGATATTTGTATATTCAGCCATTTGGATAGCCACTGAATACAGAATACGTCTCCCCATATGTCCCTTTCATTGTTTGCAGCTTTTGGTTTCGCAGAAAGGCACATCTTGGGTAGATATGTGTCTTGGTCATGCACTTTGTGCAGTCTATATAGAATTTTAGGGTCTAGTGCAAGGTTATATGATCTAATTACATCTTTATCTTGTTTTGCAAAAGAAGTCAAAAAGTAATCTATTGTTCCTCTCTGTAGCTTAACTGATGTATATTGATTGTTTAATAGTACTTCTAACGAGTCAAACAAGCAGTCTCCAACGTTGTACTTAAATGTTCCTACTCTACATAGTCCGTTTTCTTTTAGTACATTGTCTATATTGTAGACTTGTGAGCACTTTGCATATTCATACCTATCAACGTCTATTGTTTCCATACTTTGATATCTTGTTTCTATTCAGAATGCATACAGTATTAGATTGTTGAAAATTCTAATAGGCCTTAATATGCATATATGTTGAATCTTACGTACTATGCACATAAATGGAGGGCAAGAAAGTTGATCTTTTGCATAAACGTTAATTTTTGTACTACAAACAAAAAAGCAACAGTGATCTAAGAATCTGACCTTGTATTTTCTTGTTTAACAATCGACTGTATTTGCAACAATGTAGATTTTTGTCTCACGATCAAATCATAATCAATGGATCCTGTTAGAGGGGCATATCAAACAAATGAGCATAGTCGATGGCATGTTATATGCAATTCATAAGCATAAAGCAATCAATGCTCAATGAATGCAGTAATTAATAAGAACTTTATTGTAAGAGTCAACAACATATTTAATAACAAATAACAAAGTCTTTGTAAGTTATAACAATTGATTTGCAAAATCTTGTTTACAAGATTTGCAGAATCAAAGAAAACTTAATCACGTATCAACTAAATGTTTCATGTGTGAAATCTATCATTGATTTCTTTTTCTATTATATGAAGTAGGTCTGATACTCTTATTTGTGTAAGCAAATGACTGAAATATTAATCTACTTACATTATTGAAAAGTCCCAAGAAAAAAAATAAGTTGAGCCTAGTGGTATGCAACAATCTCAATACCTTGTAATGTGTTAATAGTGAACAGGTGTAAACGAGAATGCTTCTCCATGTCTTGCTCGACTATTTGCATAAATAGTGAGAATGGCAAGAGTGTTACATGTGAATGTGTGAGAATATAGATTGGACACAAATTTTTCCTTTGATTAATGCACAAGAATATGATCTGCAAATTCTATAAAGAATGTTGAGGCAGACAAAAATGTTCTATTATTTGCAAGACATAGAACATTTGCAAAAGAAAGATTGCTTTAGGAAAAACATGAACAATTTATCAATCCAATAACTAATCAAAAATGGACAAATTGGATGTCATATGGCAATGGTTTCATTTGCAACTAAAAGACAATAAAGAATTTATCTCTTTTTCTATTGGTTGGAGTACGCCTTTTATTCATTTTTGTTCAAGTAAATTGGTAGAATAGGAGGACAGTATTATTGATGTTGTCAATACATGTTTAATGCATTATGTGTTGTCCATAAACATCAAACATACAAATAGATGATAAAATTTGCAAAAAAATAGACCAACACAATATTTTTTCCTAAACATTCAGGCATTAAATACAGTTTTTGCAAGCTTTGTTGATAGGTTGATAGCCACTAGAGCATCGAATACATAGTTAATGCATTGAATGCTTGCATAGTTTAGATCATGATGGTCAACACATTTATTTTTAATTCTTAGTGATTTAGCCACAAAAAACTATGCTATTTGGGAAAATCGCTCAAAGAAAATTGTATAGCTTTTGCACGATTGGAGGGCCTAACAGACTTACCAAACATGGAACAGGGGAATGTAGAGCTAAAAACACACAATAAACACATGAAAATTAGTACAAATAAAACTGATTGTTGTGCGTCTAACAAACTACTATTTCTAAATCGCCAGTCATACTATTTAATGCATTAAACATGTATTGATTGCTTCAGTATGTACCACTTCACTAACAAAGCTGAGACAATTTGCATTCAGTGATTAAATATTTGCAAAATATATAATGTTCTCCTATTTTTGTAATTTACTTTAACAAAAATGAATAATAGACTTGCTCGAACCAATAGAAAAAAATATAAGTTATTTATTATCTCTGAATTGCAATTGAAACCACTGCAATAGCAACCTACTCTTTAGCTTCAACTATTCCATGTAGCATGGTTAGATAGCATACACCGTCTACTATTGAATGGTTTAAGCAAGTTCCTGTTAACTGTGAGTGCATTGAAAGATGTCACAACCTTAGCTTTGATACAAAACAACAGAGACAACAAACATCGTTTGTTTACATAGTTTTTATTTTAAAAGTGTATGTTTATCTAATTGACTATAACGTTTGTGTTTTATTTGGCTAAAAATATAATCATTAATATAATACCTTAATTTAATATTATTTATTTATTGTTCTTATAACTTTTACATTATGTTAATTAATGTTTGTTAATACCCACTAATTGATTTCTACTATTTTAAAATCTAAAAAAACACAAGAAAAGAAAAGGAAAGAGTATATTTGTTAACCAATTTATATTTTGTCGATAAAATATTTTGTTTACTATTAGTTGGATAAGTGAAAACTTTTCTTAACTACTACTGATTGTCCTCTAACTTTATATCCATCTCAAGAGAAATGAATTTTTTTATTTTTTTTTATGATAAGCTTGTACAAATACTATATTAAAAAGGAGAACAAAATATTTAATGATTCAATCACTAAGGACTGACTTGAGTGGTGATTCTATAAAAAGAAATGGAAGAAATAACATAGGGGGACATGAACACGGGAAAAGGCGTATGGTTGGGAAGAAACTGGAGGATTAGGCGAGGGTGTAGAGCTGGAAATTCTCCTATGGACTTTAGCAAAATTTTCAATCTATTATAGGTACATTTTATGCATACTACTTATGTTTACTATGATGTTGTTATGATTTTCACACCTGTAGCTCAATTGGAGGAGCTGGCTGAATGTTATCACATCATAAGGTGGAATTGCACTTAAGTTCAAATGTTGTTTCACAGTTTTATTATTATTCATTGAGAAATAGTTATACATTTAAAAGAAGGAATTGAGTTTTCAGAGTGCCATTCAGATTTTGCAGATTTAAAAGAAGTACAGAATTGATAACATGAGCAAATAGCATTTCAGATGCTTTCTTTTATTTCATGAAGAAACTCATAATTTACAAGGCTTCATTTGATTTCACAATCAGAATGATATTACAACATTGCATGAAAATGCATTTTCCTTTTTCAATTGAAAAGAAGAATTGAAATCAAAGATCCACACAAGCCATGGATATAACTGTTACAACACATTGCTAATAGCACATTGCACT
>VDFB02141927.1:0-56971 GCA_007258455.2 Sequoia sempervirens
TCAAACATATATATCATTATAATTCTATATAAATTTTCACAGTTTATCCAAAATATCTCCTTTTACAATCTTCTTAAAATTTTGATTGTATTCTATAGCAAAAATCTTTAAATACGGTCATATGGCCATCAAATTTAAGTTATCATTTAAAAACAATATAAATAATATCTATATTAATATTAAAAACAAGGTGTTCAACCGAACATTCTTAGAATGTTCAGTCGAACCCATTTAAATTCTTTTTTTTTATTCCATGTGTTGGTGGTTCGATCGAACATGGGTTCGGTCGAACCCCTGTTCAACCGAACATTTCTAATTTGTTCGACCAAACACTTGTTCAGCCGAACCCATCTTTTTTCATCCTTGCTTCCTAAGGCACTAGAATTGCTGAAAATTTTGTGTTTCGAAGCTCGATTTGAGAACAAAAAATGGAGGAGATCTCAAAAACCCAACTAGTATCGGGTTCCCCTCAAAACGAGCTATCCAATTACTATAATTTTAGTATTTTTGATTATATTATCTATCTGTTTTTTAAGTTTTATTAAATATAGGTTTTTCACTGAAAAAAAAACTCTCAGTTCTGCACAAGTGGAAAAATAGAAGATTATCAAAAAAAAAATTAAAAATATAAGTGCACTAGACATTGGATTCTTTGATCCAACAAAAAAAAAAAAAAATTCGATATATACAGTAAAAGTTATGTGTTATACAGTCGTGTTATGTCTGAATTGTAATTGATTTCACTTTGGAACTTGATTAAAGAAAAAATATTAAATAAAAAACTATCTAACCAAGTGGAAGCACTAGATATCAGAGTTATAAATCTAAATTTGAAAGAATTGGAATTTTATCTTTCAAGGAAAAAAAGTTATGCGTTATACGGTGTGCGTCACTTTTTAAAAATGTTATTTTTGAAAAAACCAATTTTCGTGGGAGATGGAAAAAGAAGTGCAATCTGATTCCAAAAAAATTGAAAAAAATATTTTTAGAATCTACAGACAAAATATGACAAGACTTTAGTTTGTATCATCTTCAAATTCCTTGCGGTTTAATCGCTATAGGTGCCCGAATGTGGAGATTATGTTTAAAAAAAAATATCAGTGTCCAGTTTGGCCAAAAATTGTAAACCACTATTGTGGGATCACCCATTGAGAAAGGAAAGAATGTTTGGTTTGTAAGTTAAATAAATATTCATATGATCTTAAGAAATCTCCTAGGACATGATACAAAAACTTGATATATTTTTGGCACAATTCACTTTGACAACTATTTTGTATTCAAATATCAAAAAAAAATTAAGATTGTAAATCAAGTTGTAATGGTGATATCAGATGAAAGGGAATCAATTGGTGGTTGTGTTTTTGAGCTTGAACAAGACCTATTACATGGAGTAGAAAAAAACAAAATACTACATATTTCCCCAAAATAACATGTTCCCCTACCCTACAATATCTTACTCCCACAAAAATAATGTAATAATATTTAAATATCCACATCTACCCATCATCTACCTATCATCTACCTTCAAGAAATGAGAAGTAAAATAGTGAGTTAATGAGTAGAAAATTTTGAAAAAATGTTAAACAACCAAAAAAATGTCATGCTTATAAATAGTAATTAATAAAAACAAAAGAAAATTATAATAGTATTTTTTTGTTGCTTTAGCAAGAAAAAAAAAAAATTATTTATCCTTATAAATAATAAATTTAAATATAATATAAGTGTAAAATCCACCCATTGGGCACTAATTTTTTCTTTTTAAACAATTCACCACAACTACCAACTTAATCGACCAAGCATAGATTCATCTAAATTTGCCATGCTAATTACAAAAAAATATCATTTACCAAGATGAAAACAAATCAACATTACCATGCCTAGATCTAGACCTAAACCTCAAGGGTTCATGGTGACCTTGTGTACATGTCCACTCATGGGAATTAGAGGCTTATTAGTTCACCCAACAATGTTAGATGGATTTCATTCTCTCCTCTTGCATGTGATCTCTAATCTCGCTTTTAACCCATGACTATTAATTAAGTACATGTAAGCTATCAACTTAGCCAATTTATAATATAATGGTAATAAATTTTCCCATCAAGTGTTAGGTCCATACCAAACATTACCAAGCATTAGTGTACATTCACAATATTCATAAGGGGTGTATCATACCATAGTCCCAGAGATCATACACGATGACTATCACAACCATACCTCCATATACACAAGCTAACTAGCTCATACACATCCCAAGAACAACAATGATTGGATCATACAAATATCACAGGTACAATGGTGACTAGCTCTTATGTACATGACAAGTACAACAATGACTATCTTATGCAAATATCATAATTACATTAGTGACTAGCTCCAACATACATTGCAAATACACAGTGACAAGCTCCAACATACATCACACACGCAATAACTAGCTCCAACTTACATCACATATACATAATGATGAGCTCTAGCATACATCACAAATACATAGTAATGAGCTCTAGCATACATCACAAATACATAAATTGATGAGCTCCAACATACATCACAAATACACATAGTGACTAGCTAACACATCCACAATGGTTGACTAACACATGTCCATAATGCACCCCAGATAGAAAAGAATATCAATGCATTATGCACTAGACCATGGGTCCCATCCTTTTCTTTAGTCTTTTGCACCATTAAACAACTAGAAAGAGGATCTAATGCATCCCATACTACATCACAGATCTGTCCTCAACTCAACAAGGCCAAGTATACAATCTGACAACTGGGAAGGGGATTTGATGCACCCCATACTACACCACAGGTTTGTCCTCCATCACACGACTTTGTACAAATAGTGAATCTACCATGATCCAATGGATTCTAATTTCAATTGCCTATAGAACATTAGTGACAAGTCTGTCCACCTAGGAAGAAGTAGCTTCTAACATATACTACCATGTGACCTTAGTGATATTGCTAGCTATCTTCTTCACAATCTCGGGTAACACTTGGTTGAACGATCACTTTCATTCCCTCAATGACTACAAGTGAACCCCTTAAATACAATAGTTAGCCCCAGGTTACCATTACTCGCATGGATTGGTCCCTACCTATGTATCCATTACCATATCATAACCAGGGTAGCCCATAACAATTTTCACCTATGTGAACTAGGTGAATGTTGTATACTCCCTAGCAGTAGTCCATACATCGGTCAATGGCACTATCCAATGACTTTTTGTTAGTTCTCAAATATCCCATAGGTTCACACTTGGGTGGGTCATACATAACATGAATCACAATCACAATCACAATCAATAGATTCAAGGGCCTATACATGGAGACCTTTAGATATGGAGATGGTTTTCACAAGCACCTAAAAGTTACATGGAACCAACATGGGATGGCCTTTACCCAACATATACATATATTCAAATACCAATTATCAGTAGTCAAATCCATTACTTTGTTCAAATTAGTATTTAGAAGCATATTATGTATTAGTTATATAAGCTATTCAGTTTCCTTAATTCCTTCATAACCACCTAATACCCATTTTAGCCTCAAAGTGGCACTTACTAAAGAGAGGCCTAACCAATTAGGAACAACCCCAACCCTTGGATTTATCCACTTAAACCATCCCACTATGGACTTGAGGTCACAAAAGAATCCTTTGCTTAAGGACCATCTATGTACCTACTTCCAAATGGATCAAAGTCACACATAGTTCTTCTTACAAGGTCTCTCAAGAATACTTACACTCTAGTTTCCAATTTAGCAAACCTATAACATGACACTTCCATATATAAATGCAAAAATATCAAATTAAACCTTACCATAGTTATATTTCCTCATTCAATGCAAGCATCCCTAAACCCCTTACTATTACCTATCAAGTATACCGTGCTACATTTTGTACCCAAATAATACCACATAGTTTATATCATAGGGTCATATTTAGGTTTAGATCATGATAACGAGTATACAACATGATTTCCAGGGTAACCTTAGATATCACATGTGTATTGGTTTTGATAATTCAACCACTATATTATACTAATGGGAAAGCCATTAAGCATCCATATATGAGGACAACCTAGTAGAATAAATATCTCAATTAAGATACATTTATTAACCACGAGAGTAGTAATAGTCAAGATCTATTCAAAATGTGATAATTATATGGAGCCCCAATATGGCTTCAAATGATATTCGACTAATATGATCAAGCATCATGATCCTATTAATCTTCTTTTGGCATCAATCTTAATTAGAACACATATGCCTCCATAAGGCCTATAATGTCCCTTCCTTAGGAAACTCAGACTATAGTGGAGGTTGGACTACTATTAGGGTTCTCATAGGTCAGTAGAATGGTTAGGGGACCCAATCGAGGGATGTAGAGCTTAGCTAGGAGCTTTAAGAGCCTTTCAGTTTGGAGTTCAGTTGATGAATCTAGGGATAAATTGGAAATATTAAACTTTTCTTTAATGGAATAGTAAAAAGTGAATAGTAACAAAAAATTATAATGGGAATATTGAAAAGTGCCCCCATCCTAGTAACTCAAAGTTGTTTTTAAGAAGTGGCCCTTTCTTTAGATGAGGAAAGACCATCAAGATGGGCTTATCCTTTTGGGAGGACTATTTTATTGAATTTTATTAAAAAAAGCTCATGGGAGGTTATAAAGCAATATGTGAGCTCATTTTTGGGGATTCTATTATCATTTTGACAAAAAGAAAATTATAGGTTTGAGCTCTGGAAGAGGGCTTCAGTAGCATACAGGTCTTCTGAGGATGAAATCCCTTGGAGGATAGTGAATTGGGCGAAAACCAAGTTCATAAAACATGGAAATCTACCTAGAGTTTCCATTTGGGCATCATTAGTCTTCATCTCAGGTTAATTTGCATTTAGAATTGATTGCAGTAGTGATTTATCATAAAATAATTACAAATTGGGGCTTCTTATCAACAAATATCATCATTTCAGTGCATTCACCAGTTAGTCGTACTATATGGGTGTCATTTTCAGTCAAACCCTAGCTGGAAATTAGGGTCTTCAGACCACTAAGGAGAAAATTCAGTTCAACCATTGTTGACATGCCTATAGCTGGTTACTGAAGTTCATATTGGTCTTGTTTCAAGGTCTGGATCAGCCATATCGAGTTTACTTGGAGCTGTATTGTGAAAGGAAACCATCAAACTATCATCAAGTATGTTCTTGGCATGTTGGGAATATAAATCTTTCATTTGTATGGGGTGTAATAGTGTTGTTATAGCTCTGATAACTTTATATCAAACATGTTATCATTATAAATCAGACCTGATATAGATTGAATAAAGACAGTTCTTTGAAGTGGAATTCATGTTATGTGTTTATGCAATCTTTGTTTATCATTTCTATACATGTTCCTTTTTAATTTGGCAACACTAAGCACTCCAACAAGGCTTCAAATAATACACACACTCAAAAATCAGTCTTAGACTAGATTACATGCACCAACCATTTGACGAAATGTCAAATGTTCAAAATTGAGTTTTTGGGTTATATCTAGCAAGGGATATTTCAAGGCCATACAAACATTATTTAAACTTCAAAAGACATAACACAATATTTATAAACTTACTCTAAGCAGAGTTAATACACAAGTCAAATCTAGATGGTTGACAACACTATATCCATTGGATCAACATCCAAAGATAAATAATTACATATTCTTAGTCTCTTTATCCTCAAATCCAAAGTGGATTACTTAAAGTTTCAAGTTTTCATAAATTTTAAAAAAATTAACATCATGTGATTCTAGTATCACTAAATCAAGCCATCATTCCTAATTATGTAACTACCAAGAAATTATCTAGATACAACAACACTATGCATGTAAGGTCTTTCAAACTTAATGGTTAGTTGTCACCATCTAGTATTCAAAGATGGTTTAAAAATTTATTAGTTCAAACATTTTAGAAGGATATAAAGATCCTAAAGGAATCAAGCCTCAAATACATAATTGGTTCATGCTAGGTTAAATTCAGCTCAAGGTCCTCAAAGGTATAAAATACTACAATTATTGATGCCCAAAGATGTGGCAACTATCTTATCATGTAATATGGTGACAATAATAAGTCACAAGGTTTATTTACAGATATATATTTAACTGGGTGATCCCACAATAGTGGTTTACAATTTTTAGCCAAACTGGACACTGAAATTATTATTTTTAACTAAATCTTCACTTTTGGGCACCTATAGTAGCTAAACCATGAGGAATTTGAAGATGATGCAAACTCAAGTTTCGTGACATTTTGTCTGTAGATTATAAATATATTTTTTTCACAAAATTTGGAAATAGATTGCACTTCTTTCTCCATCTCCCTTGGAAACTAGTTTTTTTCAGAAAACAACATTTTAAAAAAAGTGACACTCACCGTATAACGCATAACTTTTTTTCCATGAAGGATAAAATTATAATTCTTTCAAACTTAGATTTTTAACTTTGATATCTAGTGCTTCCACTTGGTTAGATAGTTTTTTATTGAATATTTTTTCTTTAATTAAGTTTCGAAGTCAAACCAATTACAATTTAGACATAGCGCAACTGTATAACACAACTTTTTTTGTATGTATCGAAATTCAAAAAAAATTGTTGGATCAAGGACTTCATTATCTAGTGCACTCATATTTTTCAAAAACAAAATTAATAATCTGCTATTTTTCCACATGTGCAGAACAGAGAGCTTGTTTTTTGGTGAAAAACCTATGTTTAATAAAATTAAACAAACAAATACATAATAAAACCAAAACATATTAAAATTATATTCATTAGATAGCTCATTCCAAGGACTACCTGATTCTAGTTGGGTTTGTGAAGTCTTCACCATTTTCATGTTCAAACTAAGCTCCAAAGTGCAAAAATTTGTTTTTTTTTGTGAACAAGGTCAAAAATCAAGGAAAAGGGGGGTTCACTCAAACCAAGGGCGGTTCAAGCGAACCCCCTTCCCAAAAGTGTTTTTCATTTTATTTTTGTTTGTGCATGTATTAAATGGGTTCGCTTGAGCCTTGGTTTGAGCAAACCCTTTTTTAGTTTGTTCAAACCCCCAAAATGAAATTTTTTGGCATGGGGTCATTTTTTACAAGTTTCCCTTCCTCATTCAAATTGTAAACCACTTTTGTGGGTTTACCCTACTCCATAAACATTAATACTCACTTGTGACATTAGGACTTCCAAATTTGAAAATCAAGTTTCAAGCTCACCCCATTTCATACCAACAATTACTAACATTACTAGAATCAATCCATACATAGAATTGATGCAAACAAGATAGTCAATATAAAATGAATCAAGCCATATTAGAGCACAAGGAAATAATAGTTAAAATATATTCACACTACAACAATTATGCAAAGCCACAAAAGTCTAATTGGGCAATAGCTACAATTAGTCCAAATGATAATTATCTGTACAAAATTCCTTTATTATGCATAATTAACTTTCCCGTTCACTTAAACCCAAAATGACAACCTACAAATAAATTGTTATATTATGATACCATTGACTATGTATTTATACAAGATTTATCCTCTTTAATCTCTAAGACCACTAACAAACCCTAATGGTATTCCATTCTATTGGAATGCCCACTACAAATAAATGAAATGCCACCACCTCCCTCTAAAAGAATGTTGCTTTGACTTCACTCAATTTAATAAGAGAATTGAAAGATAGTAGTTTTCACTAGGTCTATAAACCAAAATCTTCAACTCAATATATATATATATATATATATATATATATATATATATATATATATATTAAAGTGAGTTAACGAAACAACACACCTGATTTATCACTAGAAATGACTAACTATAGACTTTGAGAATTATCTATGGGTTTACCAACACTCATATGCTATTTTCTTAGATGTTGAACTTGCTTCTGAGGAGAGTAGCATCCCTTCTTCTGCTCCCAAAAACTGTTATGGAAAATTCCCATTTGTGCTTCCAATCCATCCCTTCCACTTCTCAAACGCCCTGTTGCTAATTGTTGGTAGTGAATTTTACTTGACGGTGAATTTGTCATGGTAGTGAATTTTCTCATGGTGAATTTTTTGTCAATGAATTGTTGATGGTGAATTTGCAAATGCTAACAATGTCTATGGAATTCGGCTTTACACTTCCCAATTGTGGTTGCTCTAACATTTTTAAGTATTTTTTACAAATCTATTTTGTGCATATTCTATAACCTCTCCCTTCCAGTTTGAACTCTCTTCACACGTCCTGAGCATCATAACTCCTACTCCCTTTAACTCCTTTCCTTTCCCTCTCTCATTCATGCCATTCTCTACTCCCATTTATTACTCTACTATGTAGCCTCCAATCGTTTGTTTTCCTCTCTCTTCTTGCTATGTGATTCCCCCTTCCTTTGTGCTTCAATGGACGTCTGTACTCTTTTTCTTACTAATAGATCATTTATCTTATCCTTTTTAAAAGGACACATAGAGTTCGCTCCCATTTTGGTGCAGTCATGGAGGATATTGGCAACGGCTGTGAGATTTACCTAACAATTCCTATGCTTGGAAGCTTTTGAAGCCCTTTCAACACATATTTGTTTGCCTCAACATGCTCCAAAATCTCGTCAACCTCATTCCTCTCTATTAATGCCTTTCCCTTTTCCTTACACTATTTTTCTTCTTTCTCTCTCTCATTCGCACCACTAAACAACTACGCCATTTTATTTGTATTAATCTCTCTCTTCACATCATACCCTCTAAATAGGTACACCATTTTATTTGCATTAATCTTTGTTTCTTGCATCTTGAGGGAAAACAACAATGTCTACCCAACCCTCAAAACAAACATTTGATTGTATTTATTAATTAATTAAAAATAAAGAATACATTGTATCTTTATTTTTAATTAATTAATAAATACGTCAAATGGCTGTTTTGAGGGCTGCATAGACAACTCTTTTTTCCTCTATGTCGTATCTCATTTAATGGTGTTAGTCTGGACTACATTTATTTCTTTGACCACCTTGAATTTTTCTTTGGTCTATCCCTTCACATGAATGATCAAGAAAAATGGGGTGGGTGTCATGTGCCATGCCCACTCTCTCCCCATTCTCTTCTTTCCTTATTTTATTTTTATTAGTTTCCCCACCCGACTTGTCCGGCATGGAAGTCTATGGTGGGGATGTGACAATAAGATACTTCTCAATAATACAAAAAAATTGTTACACCATTCAATATGATTTAATAACACATAAACAAAATATAATAATAATAATAATTTTTATAATATTTTTAAACATAAAAATATAATTATATAATTAATTTTCTTATTATTCATTATTAGTTAAGCTGATTTCTATAATATATCTACTAGCACTTGCATCGAAAGGAGGTGCAATGGTTATGCCGATTGTATTTTATATTAGTCCCAATCAAAATAAAACACATTTTTAAAATATTATTTTGTATAAAGTATGTTCCAAATTTTTTTACTTGGAAAAAAATAATTTTGAAAACAAGGGATAAAAGGCATGTACAATAGACTCTTGTTAGAAATGATATGCCTACAAGATATCCTAATGTTCAATCAGTCTTCACCAATGGAAAACAAAGGAGGTGCATATGTTTTCCTTTTAACTACTATTACAGTAGATGCAAAGTTTCGTAAGGGGTGGTGAGGAAGATGAATCATCAAATCATCTCTTCCTACATGTTGGTTTATAGTCAACCTTTTCTTATTTCCTCTACTCCTATACCATTATCCACACAAACATCTCCTCTATCACTTCCCAAGATTTTATAACCAAATACTAACCAGACATGTATAAACATAATTTTCATACACAAGTACACATTTACTTGTTTGTTACAATGCAACAATGAATTCACACAAATACACTTAACAAACAGGGTTTGATGTAACCCAATCTTTTCTCTTATGTATGCCTATTGCATCTTTTGTATACATGAAAGAGTTGTAGATGAAAGCTTGAAGCAATGATAACTATAGTTAATTAACATTTTCTAGTGCTTTAATTTATGTGTTCTCCATGGATGAGTGTTCTAGTCCTAGGGGCTCCAAAATTACTCACTACTCGTCTTTCTAACAATTTTTTGGCTACTACTTTCTCGAAGTTGTAGTCATTAGGATCAATGGTAGTCAAATTAGATTGAAAAGGAGTATATTCACTATGATAATATTTTTGGACTACCTACATATCATCTCTTCAGACTATTTGGTACTAAAAGGAAAACTATACAATAAAGGTCATAAACCATAAACATGTATAGTCAAATTTATGTTGTATATATATGGTTTAATGTTGCCATTGGGAAAATAAAATTTGTTGATATTTTTGTCACATAAAGAAAAAATCATGTTTGGGTTTAAGGGCATTTGATCATGTTAATGTTTTAAGTTTACATACTCGAAGTTGTAATTTATTGAGTTGTGTTGGGTCTTATGAACTTTTTGTTCTACTAATTTGGTAGCTCCTCATTACATTGAATAGCTCTGCATTATCACTATACTATATCAAACTCGTAGTCTTTTTGTTACTTTGCAAGGTGACTTGGAACAAATTTACAAAAAAACATGTGTACATATAAAATCTACCATAGTGGACCCTCCCAAGAAATAAATCCATACAATCATAACCTTCGAGACATAACACTTGCTCCAACTGGTAGACCATTTCTTTATGGGACACCCATGGCTCTTTGATTCAATTTCATTTATTGTGGCAGAACAAAAATGTTGTGGTTTACTATTTGTGATGTTGTATACTTTGCATATATGTGTATAAAGTTAAAGAGCACTACAATGGCCCAATACTGTTTAATTATAGCCATGGAGTTTTCTTCGATGAGATTTTTTCTCAATCAACATTTCAGATCATTTTGACTAATCCATCATAAGGAATAAGATTCACATTTGACAATTTGTTAGGTTTTGCAATATTCCATTAACAATTTGTCTTGTATAGTGGTAATGGACATTTAATATTTTGGTTTTGATTGTGTATGTTTTTAATCGACATTTCATATCAGTTTAACTGTTCCATCATAAGGAATAAGATTCACATTTGATAGTTTGCTAGGTTTTGCAATATGTCATTAATTAATATTTTGATTTTGACTATGTATGTTTTTAATCAACATTTCGGATCATTTTGACTAATCCATCATAAGTAATAAGAGAGTGGTGGATTAGATTGTAGAATCAGTCTTAAAAAGAGATAGGGGAGGAAGTGATGTGAGGATGGAAAAAAAGATTAGTAGAATGACTTGAAAAGATAGCTTAATCAAATGATAATAAACATGACATATCAAAATAGTAAAATAGTAAATAACATAATAGATTATTCACTAAGAAATGAAATAACAAGAAAACACAAATTAGATATACATTTAAGATTATGAAAATTATAAGAATATAGAAAAAAGGATGTGTATATCTGAATGTTTATACTATATATAAACTATAGTAGGGTGTCTATAGTATGCGGAGAACTCATGCCAATTATCTAGCATTTTATTAAATTTGATAAATCTTCTAACTGGCCTGTATGTTGACAATGGGCATTTGGCCTTTTATTAAATTTGATTCTCCCATGGGAGTTTGGTTATTGTTTTTCTATGGGCATTTTTGTAGCATCATGTTAATTTAATTGGAATGGTGGAAATCTGTATTAGGGTTTTTGAGTATTGTTACTCTTTTTATACTGATTCTGATGATACAGTTATAAAAGAGGCTTGTATTGGGGCTGCGGACCACCTTCATCACGCCAGGGCTCATACTCCATTATAAATCTTAGCTGCTGAACTTTTACTTAATACGTTAAATGAAAATTTCTTATAGCTTTATAAGTCTATATAGAATTGGAATATTGTGGATAGGGGTTAGTTACCTCCCGATTTGTCACAAAAGTTGGATCATTTAGTTGAGATTGACAGTGTAACCTCCGTATTTGTCACAAAAATTGGACCACTTAGTTGAAATTGATAGAGGTGTGTAAATACCCTTACTTTGTACTGCTTTATTTTGATTTGAATAAATTTTTACCCCTCTTTTAATTTAAGTAAACTGGGATCCAAACCCTGCATATTGATTTCCTCAGCAATGAAAATCTGTCCATGTTTTTTCTTACATAAATGAATTTTCAGTACCAATTTATTATTCTTAACAAATTAAAAAGTATGATGTAATGTCCCCTTTCTAATTTGTTCTACCGAGTACTTTCAGCTAGTTACTTTTAGCAGTTAGACAGGAGTGAATGATGGAATAAGGTGTCTAGCTGAGTGGGTGTTCTGGCAGCATAGGAGCAGCAGTTAGATTGGCAGCGCTATAGTTCTTTGTGTCTTTCAGTTGGAACAATGTAGCTGAGTCTGTTAGTAGAATAAGCAGTTGATTCTTTCAATTAGGAATGGCTGAGTCTTCAGTTAGGAAGAGATCGAGTCCTTCAGTTTTGGTCAGATAAGAGCTGCAGCAGCAGGGACTTCCTTCTCCACCTCTTGTGTTGGAGCAGCAGGGACCTCTTTTTCTTCTGTTACTTCCTTAGCAACCTCCTTTTCTTCTTCTTCTTTAGCAGGGGATTCTTCTTCTTCTTCTGCTTCTTTGGCAGGTGCCGGTTCTTCCACCACCTCTTCTTTTGCTTCCTCGGCTGGAATCTCAACTGGGGTGGATACCTCCTCAACCTTAGCTTCCTCTACTGCAGGGCTTTCTTCCTCTGCTTTCGTCTCCTCGGCAGCGGGGCTTTCTTCAACTGTTGTCTCCACAGCCTCTGCTTTACAAGCGCACAATAACAGATTCTAAGCTTCCATGGTCGATGATAATGGAACAAGAGCTTCTGGGTGTGCTAGTTTTCTTATCAAAGTTTTGGATCACCCTATCCTTTTTTGGTTTATTATGATCAGGATAAAGAATGAAAGAAAAACAAATTAAAAAATCTCCCGTTTTGATTTTATTCTGAGGATGAATCAGGAACATGATGTCCACAAAAAATCTCTCACAGTCACGGCTGATATATCGGCAAACAAAAACTTTCAAGATACGCCTATTGTTCTGACTATAAATTGCAGAGCATGCAGGCAAGAAAGGAAGATGGAAATGAGATTATGTAGGCAAGAAAGGAGGATGGAAATGAGAGAAAGTCTCTATGCTTATCGAGACAAGATTTAATCCGATTTGCTTTCTTCCAGATTTGATGCGATTTGCTTTCTTTTGATTTGAATCTGATCTCATTTGATTTCCTCTGATTAAATGTGAGTCAATCTGTTTTCAGGTTGAGGCGAAGACTGTTTCAACTTCTCGGCAGTTAATTTCGCGTGAGACATACTGACTTCCGGTGGGCTGTGCCCACAATAGACATAGTCTATCGGCTAATTATAACAAGTATTAATAATTAATTTCTCTTTCAATTATATTAATAAAAATCAATATTAATCAATCCAATGTTTTCCATCCACTCAATTAATCTTCTGTACTAACCTTATAAAATTCAATGGAAATATATAGAATTCAAGACATGGCCCCACCATATAAGAAAAGTTATAGAAATATAGAGGCTGATCTGTTTTCTTTCGTTCACACAAACAAGAAAAACCAATAAGAAACCAAAGTAGTGGGCTCAATTCTTAAATTCAGTGGAAAAATGTTGAATCCTCTAAGACATTGCCCCACCTTATAATGGAAAATTTTGGACTAACCTATTTCTTTTGTTCCTATTTTCATTGGCCCAATTCTTTTGTTAGCTCTTCTCTTCTACAAATACCTCTCCCATCACACAATTCTCTCAAATGCATAGCAGCTCTTGGAGTTTCTGATAGGGAAAAGGATAGTTTTCTTTGCATTAGAGAAGAAAAACAAAATGGTTGTCAAGCTGCTTGGACCTGTCTATGCCTCCTGCAGCAGAAGGGTGATCGCATGTCTGATAGAGAAAGACATTGAGTTCGAAATTGTGCCTGTTGATATGATTAAAGGGGAGCACAAAAAACCAGAGTTCCTGGCTTTACAAGTAGGGTACCGTCCTTATAGTATAAAAAAATTTGGTTGTTAGTTTTAAAATAGCCCATTTATCTGGTTATGTTGTTAGTAACTTGTGTTTGTATGCTGTATGATGCAGCCATTTGGAAAAGTTCCAGTAGTACAGGATGGAAGTCTCACCCTGTTTGGTAATGATGTTAATTGTATATATGTTTATGGGTAGTCTAGATTATTGCTTTGAATTTGATATATTCATTTTATATATATAAACCTTATTTGCTTAGCGTAGATTATCCTCTTCCATGTGATATGTTTAATTTTATGTTCAAAACTTATGTGGGTAGAGTACATAATTACTTTCCTGTGATACATTTATTGTATGTGCTCAAAATTTGCTGGTTAGTGCATCTACCATTGACATAATCACTCTATATATTTAGATCTGTTTTGGGTAGTGTAGATCTGACTTTTCATTTGGTATGTGCAGAGTCAAGGGCTATCATAAGGTACTATGCAGAGAAATATGCAGGACAGGGGACTTGTTTGCTGGGCAAGACTCTGGAGGAGAGAGCTTTGATTGAACAATGGCTTGAAGTTGAAGGACAGAACTTTAGTCCTCAGGCTTATGCATTAGTTTATCAGCTGCTCTTTGCCCCAAGGATTAATGTGCCTCAGGACAAGGCATTGATTGAGAGCAGTGCCCAAAAGTTGGGGGAAGTGTTAGATGTATATGAAGAGAGGCTGTCAAAGAGCAAGTACTTGGCAGGGGATTTTTACAGCCTTGCTGACCTGTCTCATCTTCCTTTTACTGAGTATATAGTGAATGCTACTGATAAGGGATATCTGATTAGGGATAGGAAACATGTGAATGCATGGTGGGAGGATATTTCCTCCAGACCTGCATGGAAAAAGGTTTTGGCTATGTGAAACCATGGATAGTGTAGCTGAGATTTCAAAATTTTACTGTGTTCTGCAAAATAATAAAACCCTCGTGTACTCTGTACATGGTGGAATGTTAGCTCTCGTGTTTCAATTGAAACAGTACTATCTTTTCATACAAATCTATGATATGTTTTTGATTGAAGTAAAATAGGATTTTGAAAAGGTTCATGTTCTTTATATAAAAAGAAAGATAGGACAAAAGATGAAGCTGTAATATATTAATTGTAAATCATTATAGTATTCAAGTTATTTACATGTTAATTATTTTCTTTAAAAATAAATTTAATCAACATAACATAAAAACATTTACCCTTACCCTTTTGGCAGAGTATGCTTATTTCCTCTAACAGTTGTTTCCCTTTCCTCTGATGTCTTGTGGTCTTATTCATCTTGAAATATTCTCATGCAACTGTTTAATTTATATTCTATATTTTAAAATTATTTTTCTGCTTTTGTTTCTAGCAAGGGCCAACCTCTTTGGATATGATGGAGAATTTTGATTTCTTTGAGTCCTCAAATAGAAGGTATAGGAGGGTTTGAACACATTTATATAATCAATTCCCTTAATAAAGAAGAGGCCCAGAGCATGTTTATGATCAGGCTGGCCATCACAGTAAAGATATCCTAAGGAATATGGAGGAGACACATAAATGAAAATCATGACTGTATTACAGATTCTCAAGATTTTTAATAAGCTTAAAGGAAATAATGCTTTCTTGTGCTATTTGTTAAGACAACAGATAATGTAGCAAGAAAATTCTTGAACATTTTGTTACTTTGATAAGAACATCATAGAAGCCATGGCACAATTACTTATTATTAAAGCAGCAGGTTGGCTAATTTAACCAGTAATTAATACTCTGGCCAACTAACTCAATCGCAAGTTAATTGGGTACATGCAATTATATATTAGAATGAAAAAAACTTTTTTTATAATATTAATGATTAGTAATTTTCATAATAATTACTAATTTTAGTAACTGAATTTTAATCTAAGGAAAGAAATAAATGCTAATTCAAAAACTTAGTCTAAATCCTAGTACCATCCCTAGGAATAATAAAAAACAATGAGTACAATCAAATTCTACTAAATTCTACTAAATTTAGGGTAGCTAAGATACTTATCCAAGTTAGGAATAATAAAAAATGATGAGTACAATCAAATTCTACTAAATTTAGGGTAGCTAAGATACTTATCCACTATCATGTTAAAAATGATGAGTACAATAAATTTCTACTAAATTTAGTGTAGTTAAGGTTCAGTCACAACTCAATGGATATACTTATTCACTATCAACTACTTTAAGGGTCATGATGACACTAGGAAAATTCATCGCCAACAATTCACCGACGGAAAATTCAATTCACCGCGGGAAAATTCACTGCCTCCAGCAATTCACCACCATGGAAAATTAACCGCACAAAATTAGTGAATTGTCATGAAAGTGAATTTTTCCACAGTAAATTGTTGACGGTGAATTTGACAGTGAATTTTCCATCGGTAAGGTGAATTTGCTGTATGCCTTCATTTACACGACAGTTTAAGAATGTATTTTTCTAAACATGCTGTCACTACTATATGTATGTAAATAGATTATTAGGATTTGAAATTCTAGAGTTTAATATATCATAATGGATTCAAATTTACAAAATAAGGTTGTAAATGTTGTTTCTTAATAAGAAATCTATTTCCACTGTCAAATCAATAGTCGATTGCATATATCGAATCTACAGGTTCTTTGACTGTGTCCATCAAGGAATTAATCAAAACCATTAAATCAAGCCTTATCAAGGCTAAACTCAAGTTTTGAAAGAATCCTTCCAAACGAATAGATTGCAACTCCATGATAATTTCTCTCATTGGGATCTTGTTGGACACCAAGAATATCCTGTATTCACTATGATTTGGGATCTCTTATTCATAGAAATCATTATCAGGTGTCAGATCCTCTACCACATCTCTCAAATTCCTGGTTTTTGGATAGGAATAGAGGTTTTTATTTGTGCCACTAATGAACTATGGCCTGTCCAAAGTTACATGACAGTGACATTTTTTTGGTAAGTTTTATAACATGGTCATTGTTTGAATGATAAGAATGAATGTAAGATATGTTAATGAACTAATTTCCTCTAGGTATATCCATGTCTGGTAATGGAAGTGAAATGGCACTGACTGTGACTCAAGCATTGGATCTCTACCTTGATAAGCACATAGAGGTAGCTATGATTGTTTTGCATACTGACCCTGAACCTTTTCTCTTTGCCCATTTTTTATCTGTCCATAGTTGATTATGCAATTTTTGGGAATGGCCTCTACTACTTTTCCTTCCTTCTCACAACATATGTCTATCAGATTCTGCATAAATTGTGCCAGTCTTTCAACAATGTTGATGAGAAATAATGGGTAGATTCTGCAAGAAAACTCATTACGAAACCCTACAAATTGTTTCCAGGCATGAGGGACAAAGTTGACTCTCTCTTTTCCATTGATTCGTATGGGTTTTTCGAAGAGCCTAAGACCATCCTTTTTACATGCGTGGGGGATTTTAAAGTTGCGAGGCCTTCTTTGTTGGAACAATTTAGGTTCTCCCAAGATCTAAAGTTGGTGGGGATTTCTTGGTTGGAAGAGTTCAGGTTCTTGGGTTTCGATTTTATTTTTAAAGTTGAATTTTAGGTGTCAGGTTGGAATCAAGTATCTAAAGTCTAAGTTTAAAATATCTGTTGAGATCCATCTTTGATAAGAAATTCTATTTTTTCAGAGTAGGTCCCACCCTACAAGAACTTGCTCCTTTAAAAAAAAATTAAAAAATATTTGAATATGCACATCTATCCATCGTCTACCTTCAAGAAATCTTAAGTAAAATACTGACCCAATGAATAGTCAATTTGAAAAGATTTAAAAAAACCAAACCATGTTACTTTAACAATAATAAAATAAATAATTTGTGTATTCTTGTAAATAATGAATTTAAATAGAATGTAAGATATTTTTCAATAATACCAAAATTGTTAAACCATTCAATATGATTTAATAACATGTATATTAAAAAATATAATGATTGTTACTTTTTATAATATTTAATATTTTGAAAAATGTATAATTATATAATTAATTTGTTTATTATTTATTTCTATTTAAATTAATTTCTATAATATATCTCTTTTAACAAATATTGATAATTATTTTTTCTTTAAATTTCTATTCATATAAACAAAAACCAAAATTAATCAATTCAATGTTTTCCAGCCTTTCAATCAATCTTCTCTACCAACTTTATAAATTTCAATAAAAATATATTGAATTGAAGAAATAACCCCACCATATTAAAAGGAGTTAATAATAATATATAGACTAATCTGTTTCCTTTTGTTCATATCCACACAAACAAAAAAGCAAAAAGATGGGCCTATTTTAAAAAACCATAGTGGGTTCAATTCTAAAATTGAGTGGAAAAAAGTTGAATTCTCTAAAGACATTGGTCCATCTTTTAATGGAAATTTTGGGACTGGCCTATTTTCTTTTCTTCCTATCCACACAAACAAACACCAAATTAGAAAGCCCAGTTCTTTTGTAAGTTCTCCTTTTCTACAAATTCCTCTTCCATCACACAACTCTCTCAAATGCATAGCAGCTCTTGGAGCTTCTGATAAGGGAAAAGGATAGTTTTTTTTGCATTAGAGAAGAAAAGCAAAATGGTTGTCAAGCTGCTTGGACCTGCCCATGCCGCCTGTAGCAGAAGGGTGCTCGCATGCCTGATAGAGAAAGATATTGCGTTCGAAATTGTGCATGTTGATATGATTAAAGGGGAGCAGAAAAAACCAGAGTTCCTGGCCTTACAAGTAGGAGACCGTCCTTATAAAAATTCTCGGTTGTTGGTTTTCAAATAGCCCATTTATCCGGTTATGTTTTTAGTATATTTATATGATGTATGATGTATGATGCAGCCATTTGGAAAAGTTTCAGTAGTCCAGGATGGAAGTCTCACGCTGTTTGGTAATGATGTTAATTGTATATATGTTTCTGGGTATTCTAGATTATTCCTTTGAATACATATAGATCTGATTTGGGTAGTGTAGATCTGACTTTTTATTTGGTATGTGCAGAGTCAAGGGCTATCATAAGGTACTATGCAGAGAAATATGCAGGACAGGGGACTTGTTTGCTGGGCAAGACTCTGGAGGAGAGAGCATTGATTGAACAATGGCTTGAAGTTGAAGGACAGAACTTTAGTCCTCATGCTTATGCATTAATTTATCAGCTGCTCTTTGCCCCAAAGATTAATGTGCCTCAGGACATGGCATTGATCGAGAGCAGTGCCCAAAAGTTGGGGGAAGTTTTAGATGTATATGAAGAGAGGCTGTCAAAGAGCAAGTACTTGGCAGGAGACTTTTACAGTCTTGCTGACCTGTCGCATCTTCCATTTACTGAGTATATAGTGAATGCTACTGATAAGGGATATCTGATTAGGAATAGGAAACATGTGAATGCATGGTGGGAGGATATTTCCAGCAGACCTGCATGGAAGAAGGTTTTGGCTATGTGAAACCATGGAATTAAATCAACAATTACTTTCACAATTATCAAGATGTGCAACTATTAGATCCTCTCCCCTATTATTAATTACATAGATTCCAATTTGTAACCACAGAAATTTAAAGAGAGGTGAGGAATTTGTAAACATATTTGTCATAAAACAAATCGACCATCATTGTTAGTGGTTTGAAGGTATCTCTATTTCACACAAAATTCTATGAACTCATATGTTTTTCATTACATTATTTCACTTTATTGAGAAAATTGTAACTTGTCATGTACTTTTTTCTTACACACAATATTGTTTATGAGCCCATGTTAAAAACATACATTATACATTATAGAGGATTTGAAATCGTCACTAGAGATTTTCCAATCAGCATTTCAATATAAGTCAAGCAAAGTTACCATTCTTCTTGGACTCTAGATCAAAGTTGATAGTATCAAGCATATTTCTCAACATCTCTTTGCAACCTTCTATCTATTTAGATCTATCATGAAATTAGAGTAGTAGTTTTTAGACCTTTTTAAATGTTTTCAAACTTGTGTTGGAAGAAAACTCAAACTAAAAAATAAATAGTGTAGACACATAAAATGTACGGATTGGCATTGTGCATCTAATCCTCACCAGTAACATCGTGTCATCCTGAATCATCCTTCGGTCTAACCATTTAATCAAATACCTTTATCTGATTAAATTCATAAAAATTCCTCTCTTAATTAAATAAATCAGTTATCTAAATTAAGTCACCTTTTCTTGATAATTAAATTAACCATTTTGATCTAATTATCCTATTTAATTAAATAATTAATTTTATTTGATTAAATCTCTTAAGTCTATCTATTAAATTAAATAAATTAAAACCTTTTTAGTTTAATCTAGCAATCATCTCTTTTAATTAAATAAATCAAAATCTTTACTTAATTAATCCCTTATCACATTCTTCTCAGATTTGATTTAAATAAATTCATAAATCTAAGTCAAATAGGTCACATCATTTAACCCCCTTCATTAAATTAATTAACTTTGATTAATTTAATCTCCTCTTATGTCCCATCCTCTAGCTTTTACCACTTGCACATGAAAATAGATTTAATTGATTTATTAAATCTCTATTTTACTCAACAAGGCATCTTTTAAGGAATATTCTTCAAGTTTGAATTCAAAATCTAAGTTGGCATGTACATCCAACAACGCATTTACTCTCTCTTACATGTTCTTTTCCTTGAGCCAAGTGGCATTCAATGCATTTTTTCCTTCCCTCTTGCATGCCATTTCAACAAATTCAAAATTCAAAAATATGCATTTATTGGCACAATCCTCAAAACTTGCACATCCTCCATCCACTCATAGGTTGACAAGTGGCATCTTGCCATGGGTTGAATGTTAGTCCCACATTGCTCTATTTCAGACATTCATCCATCAATCTCATCTATAAATAAGAGGTTAATCTCCTCATTTGATCATCCACAATTTGAGTAAACTTACTATGCTCAAATATTTAGCAATCTCCATCCACATTTTCAAATTTGTAGCTAGGTTATGCAGATTTTGGTCTTGAAGCACTCACCATTCTTCATCAGAGTGGATCATTCATCAACATTCATCAAGCTTGCATCATAGGAGTTGGGAAAGGGCCAATTTTCACATCAAATTGGCATCAACTGCCCCATGGGATCAAGAGTTTGCATTGTCTTCAATAGGATTTAGCTTTCTTTATTTCTCTTTCATTTCATTCTTGTTTCATTTCCTATTTTAAACTATGCTAATGGATTTCATGGGGAATCCTTGTTCTTTCTTTCATTTCACCTTCTAATGTGTTTGTTCATGTTGTTTTGCAGCTATTCAGATTGGGGCTCTCACAAATAGAAATAGTACAAAAAATGCTAGTGAATGGCATCAAATAGTTTCAAGCTTATTGATTATAGGCTAGAATTGTTGAGTTCCAAAATTGGAGGCACAAAGACTTGGGTGTAAAATATTATAACAAGAAAACAATACAAAACCATAATTAGTTAAGTCACCTTAGGGTAGACTAAGAAATAATGGAAAGATAAATTAGTGGGTTAAGAATGAATGTTCAAGGTGAAACGAGTATTGTGAGATTTTGCAGTATAGAAGAGGCTTATTATTTTGCTTTGAAGATTGAGAAAAATTATCAAAGATTTGAGACATGTATTTTTGGTGCAGGAGCACCCAAGCTCTTCAAGGAACTCTTCAGGAGACAAGAGAATGCAGGGGTCTTGAAGACTTATCAATCAACTCAAAGCATCAATTATGATATCTTGGAGCCTATAATGGCCTTTGGAATGGGTGAACACATTAAAGAGGTCAAAAGTCCTAAGGGTCCTAATAAGGATCCTAGGACCAAATTTCAATGTAAATGGAACAATCATGTTCTAGGAGGTTAGATAGGAATATAGTGCTTTAATTATGTCAAATAAGGTTGGATGTTAGAGATTCAATAGTTTTTAGGTTGTAGGAATCAATAAAATAATAGTTGGAAAATTCAGATTTTTGAATTCCAATTTGGGCGGGTAACTAGCTTTTGTGAGTTTTAATCACTTTTATGCAACTTAATCAATCCCAAACGGTTGGATCAGTTGGGGAAAGGATATACAAAGCCAAAATAATAATTTTTATGGAGGTTGGACTTTGGGAGCAAGCATTGTATGGACTGTTTTCTGGAAATAGTGAAAAAACACAATTTTTGGCACTTTTATGGTGTTTTTTTTGTTAAATACTTGATCTTTATTGAATATATGTCCAGTAGGATGATTTAGGAGTTTTTGCTTACATATTTTAACATCATTGAAGGCTTTGAAAGCAGTAATAATTAATTTCCTTGCATTTTATATTGACTGTCCTAAAAAAAGAACACAAAATTTTCACTAGTTTTGGCGATTTTCATGGATGATTGATCCATTTCAAGGTATAATGCTGCTGTGACCTGTGAAATGGATCATTCCTAACATGTAACATACATATTTAACAAACTAACATGCAGGGAAGAAGAATCAAACGGTGTACACCAAGATTTCATTGTGAAAAATGCTTGAAGATGGAGGCTAGGGTGTAGCAGCAGAAGATCTGCCTTAATGAGGGGCATGTTTTTGAGTTTGGATCGACTAAATATGTTGTCCTAGTGGTGTAGAGTCAATGATCAAGTTCTGGAAGTGATTGGAATGTTAGTTTTCAAGAAGCCCTAGTTTTTGAGGCAAGTTAAGGAGGGTTTTGTGCTGGAGCATGTTAGATGCGTCATCGAGGTCTAAAAACTTGGAATCCTTGATTTTGAGTCATTTTAGGAGACTTCTGAAAGTTTCATGTTCAGGGGTTGAGTTTAAAGAGGGGTTGCTTTGAAAAAGAGGCCTAATTAGGCCTAAATTTGAGGAAACAACAGATTTTTGATTGGTGTGCTCCAAAAAAAGTTCCATCAAGAATCTAGTATGTTATGTATCATCACAAACCACATCTAGTTCAATCATTATTTTGGAGGTTCCTTTGGAAATTTTGAGTGCAAAGTCAAAAATCCTTCGCTAGAGGCCTAGTTGGGCTAGTAGCCTAGTTAAGGTGAAAATTTGGTTTTGTGTCTAAGTCAAAGGGTTGGGCTTTGAAATCATTCAAAACAAGTTTTTTTGGGTCTCTTAAGAGTGTTCGTAGGGTTTGGGTCCATAAGGAAGGCAAATAAGTCATTTGGTGCATTATTGAGGTTTGTCTCCATCAGAGTGCCTGGAAGAGTGGTTGAGATTGTGTCTTGCAAACCTTGAGAACTTTGTGTTTCTTTCAAAGTCCCAGACCCTTTGCATCAATTTCAAAGGTTGAAAAGGGGTTAATTGATGATAAATATTTTAAAAATTAGAGATTATAAAGACTAATTTGATATATTTGGGATTTGTAATTTCAAAGGATAGATTGAAGTTTGACCTCAAAAAGGTGAAGGCCGTTTTGGAATGACAAACACCAAAATCTTATTTGAAAAAGGAAGTTTATTTGAGTTAGTTAATATTCACCAAAATTTCATTTCATAATTTAGTAATATTTGTGCATCCATATTAGGGGCCATGGGAGGAGATTAAAATAAGTTTAGAGAAACAACTACAACAAGAAAACCATTTAAATTAATTTTAAAATGTGAGAAAAAGCAATGTCGAAATTACATCATTTCAAAAGTGTTCCAAGATGATTTGATACTAGCACGGCATGGTCAAAGGTGCTACTTTGACTCAAGAGGGAAAACCCACAACATATTTTAATTAAAAAAAATCCAAAAGAAAATATTTACTTTATGATAAAAAAAATTGTGTCATTATATAAGCACTCAAGAAGTGGATGAATATTTTAATTCTAATGGATTTTGTGTTATACATAGATGATCAATCCTTGTAATTCATAAACAATCAAGTGAAAGTAAAACATAGACATGAAATGGTTAGAATGTTCGTTATTCAACATATATTGTTCATCTTGCATGACAATTTATGGAAGTTCAATTTTGGGAGACTAGAAAAGGTAAAGATAAAAAATAATGTTCATATGAAAGTATTGAATGGGTCAAACTACTCTATGTGGAAGATCAAAATAATTGAAGATGCCTAGGATCTGAATTTAGATCAAAATGATAAGAAAAAAAAAATGCACAAGAAGAGAAAAGGGCCCAAAATTTTAAGAAACCCTATGTTCATTACATTGTTAGTCAAAGAAAAGGTTCTTGCACACATTAAAAAAATGCAAGATAAATAGGGTTGGAGTTTTTTGAATATTGTGTATGAGGTAAGAAAAAATAAGTGGATCCTATATCTCATGAGAATCTACAAGCATGTCCAAAATGTGTGTTGATGAAGATGTAAGAAGTTAAGGTGCAACTCATAGACATAAAAGAACTAACTACTAGATTTGGAGTAGGAAATTAATGAATATCAACTCATGATCATTATAATTTTCCTTTCTCTCACATGTGTGAGCATGCATTCTTGGAAGAATCTTTGGAAAAGAGAACAAAACTTACAATCCTATGGAGAAAAGAGATTTGTATAATAGAAGTGTTATCTTTAGAGAAATTTATGCCTTCTTCAATTGTATTGGAATTAAAAAAAAAAGGATGAGAAGAAAGATGTGGTTAAACCAACCCCAATGAATAAGAAAATTAAAATAAAATCCCATAAAGGATTTGAAGATGAGGAGATATTGGATGGTTTAGAGAGTTCAAAAGAGGAGGTAGAACCTTCACCTCAACTCTTGAGGAGGTTCGCTCAACATAGACGACAACTAGACATATCTAATCATTATAATTGGAGATGCATTTTTTCTTTGATCACTAACACTGATAATTCTACGAATATAAAATAGCTATGGATATGAATGATGTAGAGTCCTGGAAAGTGGCAATGACTTAAGAGATGGTTGCAATAGAGAAAAATGAAACATGAAACCTCGTACCTGTACTAGATGGGTCCTTAAACATATTGGATGCAAATGATTGATAGAAAATAAATTTAAATGGTAGTGTGGAGAAGTACAAGGCAAAATTGGTTGTGAAGGACTAGGTCAAAAAAATGGTTATAGTGGGGATTTCTCTCTAGTTGCTAGGTTGACATTCATTAAGCCTCTATAATCTATTACAACAATGTTTGATCTTGAGGTTGAAGAAATGGACGTGAATATATATAACTTTCCTTTATGGTGATTTGGAGGAAGAAATTTATTTCATAGCTGAAGCATTACATTGAGAAAGGAAAGAATGTTTGGTTTTTAAGTTAAATAAATCTTCATATGGTCTTAAGCAATCTCCTAGGACATGATACAAAAACTTGATATATTTTTGGCACAATTCACTGTGACAACTATTTTGTATTCAAATATCAATTTTTTTTAAGGTTATAAATCAAGTTGTAATGGTGATAGAAATGAAAGGGAATCAATTGGTGGTTGTGTTTTTGAGCTTCAACAAGACCTATTACATGGAGTAGAAAAAAAAAAAATACTACATATTTCCCCAAAATAGCATGTTCCCCTACCCTACAATATCTTACTCCCACAAAAATAATGTAATAATTAATATTTAAATATGCACATCTACCCATCATCTACCTATCATCTACCTTCAAGAAATGAGAAGTAAAATAGTGAGCTAATGAGTAGAAAAAATTGAAAATTTGTTAAACAACCAAAAAAATATCATGCTTATAAATAGTAATTAATAAAAACAAAAGAAAATTATAGTAGTTTTTCGTTGCTTTACCAAGAACAAAAATAAATAATTTATTTATCCTTATAAATAATAAATTTAAATATAATATAAGTGTAAAATCCACCCATTGGGCACTAATTTTTTTCTTTTTAAGCAATTCACCGCAACTACCAACTTAATCGACCAAGCATCTTCATCTAAATTTGTAGTGCTAATTACAAAAAAAATATCATTTACTAAGATGAAAACAAATCAATATCACCATGCCTAGATCTAGACCTAAACCTCGAAGGTTTATGGTGACCTTGCGTACATATCCACTCATGGGAATTAGAGGCTTAGTAGTTCACCCAACAATGTTAGAGGGATTTCATTCTCTCCTCTTGCATGCGATCTCTAATCTCACTTTTAACCCATGACTATTAATTAAGTACATGTAAGCTATCAACTTAGCCAATTTATAATATAATGGTAACAAATTTTTTCATCAAGTGTTAGGTCCATACCAAACATTACCAAGCATTAGTGTAAATTCACAATATTCATAAGGGGTGTATCATACCATAGTCCCAGAGATCATACACTATGACTATCACAAGCATACCTCCATATACACAAGCTGACTAGTTCATACACATCCCAAGAACAACAATAATTGGATCATACAAATATCACAATTACAATGGTGACTAGCTCTTATGTACATGACAAGTACAACAATGACTGGATCATACACATATCATAATTGCATTAGTGACTAGCTCCAACATACATCACACACACAATAACTAGCTCCAACTTACATCACATATACATAATGATGAGCTCCAGCATACATCACAAATACATAGTAACGAGCTCTAGCTCATACATCACAAATAAATAGTGATGAGCTCCAACATACATCACAAATACACATAGTGACTAGCTAACACATCCACAATGGTTGACTAACACATGTCCATAATGCACCCCATATAGAAAAGAATATCAGTTTATTACGCACTAGACCATGGTTCTCATCCTTTCCTTTAGTTTTTTGCACCATTAAACAACTAGAAAGAGGATCTAATGCATCCCATACTACATCACAGGTTTGTCCTCAACTCAACAAGGCCAAGTATACAATATGACAACTAGGAAGGGGATTTGATGCATCTCATATTACACCACGGGTTTGTCCTCCATCACACAACTTTGTACAAGTATTGAACCTACCATGATCCAGTGGATTCTAATTTCAATCGCCTATAGACAATTGGCGACAAGTCTGTCCACCTAGGAAGAACTAGCTTCTAACATATACTACCTTGTGACCTTAGTGATATTGCTAGCTATCTTCTTCACAATCTCGAGTATCACATGGTTGAACGATCACTTTCATGCCCTCAGTGACTACAAGTGAGCCCCTTTGATACAACAGTTAGCCCCATGTTACCATTACTCGCATGGATTCCTCCCTACCTATGTAGCCATTACCATATTATAACCAGGGTGGCCCATAACAACTTTCACCTATGTGAACCAGGTGAATGTTGACTACTCCCTAGTAGTAGTCCATACATTGGTCAGTGGCACTGTCCAATGACTTTCTATTAGTTCTCAAATATCCTAGAGGTTCACACTTGGGTGGGTCATACATAACATGAATCACAATCACAATCACAATCAACAGATTCAAGGGCCTATACATGGAGACCTCTAGATATGGAGATGGTTTTCACAAGCACATAAAAGTTACATGGAACCAACATGGGATGACCTTAACCCAACGTATACATATATTCAAATACCAATTATAAGTAGTCAAATCCATTACTTTGTTCAAATTAGTATTTAGAAGCACATGTTATGTATTAGTTATAAGTTATTCAGTTTCCTTAATTCCTTCATAACCATCTAATACCCATTTTAGCCTCAAAGTGACACTTACTGAAGAGAGTCCTAACCAATTAGGAACAACCCCAACCCTTGGATTTATCCCCTTAAACCCTCCCACTATGGACTTGAGGTCACAAAAGAATCCTTTGCCTAAGGACCACCTATGTACCCGCTTCCAAAGGGATCAAAGTCACACGTAGTTCTCCTTACAAGGTCTCTCAAGAATACCTACACACTAGTTCCCAGTTTAGCAAACCTATAACATGACACTTCCATAAATGCAAAAATATCAAATTAAACCTTACCATAGTTATCTTTCCTTGTTCAATCCAAGCATCCCTAAACACCTTACTATTACCTATCAAGTATATTGTGCTACATTTTGTACCCAAATGATAATACCACATGTAGTTTATATCATAGGGTCATATTTAGGTTTAGATCATGATAACGAGTATACAACATGATTTGGGTAACCTTAGATATTACATGTGTATTGGTTTTGATAAATTTTGAACCACTATATTATACTAATGGGAAACCCCTTAAGCATCCATATATGAGGACAACCCAGTAGAATAAATATCTCAATTAAGATACATTTATTAACCACAAGAGTAGTAATAGTCAACATCTATTCAAAATGTGATAATTATATGGAGCCCCAATATGGCTCCAAATGATATTCAACTGATATGATCAAGCATCATGATCCTATTAATCTTCTTTTGACACTAATCTTAATTAGAGCACATATGCCTCCATAAGGCCTGTAATGTCCCTTCCTTAGGCAACTCAGACTATAGTGGAGGTTGGCCTACTATTAGGGTTCTCATAGGTCAGAAAAATGGTTAGGGGACCCAATCGAGGGATGTAGAGCTTAGCTGGGAGCTTTAAGAGCCTTTCAGTTTGGAGTTCAGTTGATGAATCTAGGGATAAATTGGAAATATTAAAGTTTTCTTTAATGGAATAGTAACAAAAAATTATAAAGGGGATATTGAAAAGTGCCCCCATCCTAGTAACTCAAAGTTGTTTTTAAAAAATGGCCCTTTCTCTTGATGAGGAAAGACCATCAAGATGGGCTTATCCTTTTGGGAGGATTATTTTATTGACTTTTATTAAAAAAAGCTCATGGGAGGTTATAAAGCAATATGTGGGCTCATTTTTGACGATTCTATTATCATTTTGACAAAAAGAAAATTATAGGTGTGCGCTCTGGAAGAGGGTTTCAGCAGCATATAGGTCTTTTGAGGACAATATTCCTTGGAGGATAGTGAATTGGACAAAAACAAAGTTAACAAAATAGGGAAATCTACCTAGGGTTTCCATTTGGGCATCATTGGTCTTCATCTTAAGTTAATTTGCATTTAGAATTGACTGTCGTAGTGAGTTATCATAATATTTAATTACAGATTGGGGCTTCTTATCAGCAAATATCACCATTTCAGTGCATTCACCAGTTGGTCATACTATTTGGGTGTCATTTTCAGTCAAACCCTAGCTGGAAATTAGGGTCTTCAGACCACTAAGGAGAAAATTTAGTTCAACCATTGTTGAAATGCCTATAGCTGGTTACTGAAGTTCATATTGGTCGTATTTCAAGGTCTGGATTAGCCACATCAAGTTTACTTGGAGTTGTATTGTCAAAGAAAACCATCAAACTATCATCGAGTATGCTCTTGGCATGTGTTGGGAATATAAATCTTTCATTTGTATGGGGTGTAATAGTGTTATAGCTCTGGTAATTTTATATCAAACCTATTATTATTATAAATCAGACCTGATATAGATTGAATAAAGGCAACTTTGAAGTGGATTCATGTTATATGTTTATGCAATCTTTGTTTATCATTTCTATACATGTTCCTTTTTAATTTGGCAACACTAAGCACTCCAACAAGGCTTAAAACAATACATACACACTCAGAAATCAGTCTTAGACCAGATTACATGCCAACCATTTGACGAAATGTCAAATGTTCAAAATTGAGTTTTTGGGTTATATCTAGCAAGGGATATTTCAAGGCCATACAAAAATTATTTAAACTTCGAAAGATATAACACAATATTTATAAACTTGCTCTAAGTAGAGTCAATACACAAGTCAAATCTAGATGGTTGACAACACTATATCCATTGGATCAACATCCAAAGATAAATAATTACATATTCTTTGTCTCTTTACCCTCAAATCCAAAGTGGATTACTTAAAGTGTCAAGTTGTCATAAATTTAAAAATGTTTAACATCATGTGATTCTAGTATCACTAAATCAAGCCATCATTACTAATTATGTAACTACCAAGAAGTTAGATACAACACTATGCATGTAAGGTCTTTCAAACTCAATGGTTAGTCATCACCTTCTAGTATTCAAAGATGGTTTGAACATTTATTAGTTCAAACATTTTAGAAGGATATAAAGATCCTAAAGGAACCAAACCTCAAATACGTAATTGGTTCATGCCAGGTTAAATTCAGCTCAAGGTCCTCAAAGGTATAAAATGCTACAATTATTGATACCAATAGATGTGACAACTATCTTATCATAATATGGTGACAATAATAAGTCACAATGTTTATTTACAGATATATATTTAACTAGGTGATCCCACAATAGTGGTTTACAATTTTTGGCCAAACTAGACACTGAAATTATTATTTTTAACTAAATATTCACTTTTGGGCACCTATAGCAGCTAAAACCGTGAGGAATTTGAAGATGATGCAAACTAGAGTTTCGTGACATTTTGTCTATAGATTCTAAATATATTTTTTCCAAAAATTTTGGAATCAGATTGCACTTCTTTTTCCATCTCCCTCGAAAACTAGTTTTTTCAGAAAAATACATTTTAAAAAAAAGTGACGCTCACCATATAACGCATAGCTTTTTTTCCATGAAGTATAAAATTATAATTCTTTCAAACTTAGATTTGTAACTCTGATATCTAGTGCTTCCACTTGGTTAGATAGTTTTTTATTGAATATTTTTTGTTTAATCAAGTTTCGAAGTCAAACCAATTACAATTCAGACATAGCGCAACCGTATAACACGTAACATTTTTTGTATGTATTGAAATTCAAAAAAAATTGTTGGATCAAGGACATCATTATCTGGTGCACTCATATTTTTCAAAATAAAAAATTGATAATCTACTATTTTTCCACATATGCAGAACAAAGAGCTTGATTTTTAGTGAAAAACCTATGTTTAATAAAATTAAACAAATAAATACATAATAAAACCAAAACATATTAAAATTATATTTGTTGGATCGCTCATTCTGAGGACTACCTGATTCTAGTTGGATCTGTGAGTTCTTCACCATTTTCATGTTCAAACTAAGCTCCACAGTGTAAAATTTTTAATTTTTTTTGTGAAGAAGGTCAAAAATCAGGGAAAAGGGGGGTTCGCTCAAACCAAGGGGGGTTCGAGTGAACCAAGGTTCATTCGAACCCCCTTCCCAAAAGGGGTTTTTATTTGCTTTTTTTCCATGCATGCATTAAATGGGTTTGCTCGCGAACCCTTTTTTGGTTCGTTCAAACCCCTAGAATGAAAATTTTTGGCATGGGGTCATTTTTTACAAGTTTTCCTTCCTCATTCAAATTGTAAACCACTTTTGTGGGTTTACCCTCCTCCATAAACATTAGTACTCACTTGTGGTCCATTACGACCTCCAAATTTGAAAATCAAGTTTCAAGGTCACCCCATTTCATACCAACAATTACTAACATTACTAGAATCAATCCATACATAGAATTGATGCAAACAAGATAGTCAAAATAAAATGAATCAAGCCATATTAGAGCACAAGGAAATAATAGTTAAAAAATCTTCACATTGCAACAGTTATGCAAAGCCACAAAAGTCTAATTAGGCAATAGCTACAATTAGTCCAAATGATAATTATCTTTACAAAATTCATTTATTATGCATATTTCATTTTCCCATTCACTTAGATCCAAAATGACAACCTACAAATAAATTGTCATATTATGATACCATTGACTATGTATTTATACAAGATTTATCCTCTTTAATCTCTAAGACCACTAACAAACCCTAATGGTATTCCATTCTATTGGGGTGCCCACTACAAATAAATGAATTGCCACCACCTCCCTCCAAAAAAATATTGCTTTGACTTCACTCAATTTAATAAGAGAATTGAAAGATAGTAGTTTTCTCTAGGTCTATAAACCAAAAGATTCAACTCAAAATATATATATTAAATGGAGTTAACAGAACAACACACTTGATTTATCACTAGAAATGACTAGCTATAGACTTTGAGAATTATCTATGGGTTTTACGAACACACATATGCTATTTTCTTGGATGTTGAACTTGCTTATGAGGAGAGTAGCATCCCTTCTTTTACTCCTAAAAACTCTTATGGAAAATTCCCATTTGTGATTCCAATCCATCCCTCCCATTTCTCAAACGCCCTCTTGCTAATTGTTGCCAGTGAATTTTACTTGACGACGAATTTTTCATGGTAGTGGATTTTCTCATGGTGAATTGTTGGCGGTGAATTTTCCATCAGTGAATTGCTGACAGTGAATTTACGGATGCTAACAATGTCTATGGAATCCGGCTTTACACTTCCCAGTTGTGGTTGCTCTAACATTTTTAAGGATATTTTACAAATCTATTTTATGCATATTTTGCAACCTCTCCCTTCCAGTTTGAACTCTCTTCACATGTCCTGAGGGTCATAACTCCCACTCCCTTTAACTCCTTTCCTTTCCCTCTCTCATTCATGCCATTCTCTACTCCCATTTATTACTCTAGTATGTAGCCTCCAATCGTTTGTTTTCCTCTCTCTTCTTGCTATGTGATTCCTGCTTCCTTTGTGCTTCAGTGGATGTCCATACTATTTTTACTAATAGATCATTTACCTTATCCTTTTTAAAAGGACACACAGAGTTGGCTCCCATTTTGGCGCAATCATGGAGGATATTGGCAACGGTTGTGAGATTTACCTACCAATTCCTATGCTTGGAAGCTTTTGAATCCCTTTCAACACATATTTGTTTGCCTCAACATGCTCCAAAATCACGTCAACCTCATTCCTCTCTACTAATGCCTTCCCCTTTGCCTTACACTATTTTTCTTCTTTCTCTCTCTCATTCGCACCATTAAACAACTACGCCATTTTATCTGCATTAATCTCTCTCTTCACATCATACCCTCTAAACAGGTACACCAAATGTTTTATCTACATTAATCTTTGTTTCTCACGTCTTGAGGGAAAACAACAATGTCTACCCAACCCTCAAAACAAACATTTGACTATATTTATTAATTAATTGAAAATAAAAATACATTGTATCTTTATTTTTAATTAATTAATAAATACGTCAAATTTTCATTTTGAGGGCTGTACGGACAACTCTTTTTTCCTCTATGTCATATCTCATTTAATGGTGTTAGTCTCCTACATTTATTTCTTTGACCACCTTCAATTTTTCTTTGGTCTATCCCTTCACATGAATGATCAAGAAAAATGGGGTGGGTGTCATGTGCCATGCCCACTCTCTCCCCATTCATTTCTTTCCTTATTTTATTTTTATTAGTTTCCCAACTCGACAATTGTCTAGCATGGAAGTCTATGGTGGGGATGTGACAATAAGATACTTTTCAATAATACAAAAAAATTGTTAAACCATTCAATATGATTTAATAACACATAAACAAAATATAATAATAATAATTTTTATAATATTTTTAAACATAAAAATATAATTATATAATTAATTTTCTTATTATACATTATTAGTTAAGTTGAATTCTATAATATATCTACTAGCACTTGCATCGAAAGGAGGTGCAATGGTTATGCCGATTGTATTTTATATTAGTCCCAGTCAAAATAAAACACATTTTTAAGATATTATTTTGTATAAAGTATGTTCCAATTTTTTAAATTACTTGGAAAAAACTTAATTTTAAAAACAAGGGATAAAAGGCATGTACAGTAGACTCTTGTTAGAAATAATATGCCTACAAGATATCCTAATGTTCAATTAGTCTTCACCAATGGAAAACAAAGGAGGTGCATATGTTTTCGTTTTAGTTACTGTTACAGTAGATGCAAAGTTCCGTAAGGGGTGGAGGAAGATGAATCATGAAATCATCTCTTTATGCATGTTGGTCTATATTCAACCTTTTCTTATTTCCTCTACTCCTATACCATTATCCACACAAACATCTCCTCTATCACTTCCCAAGATTTTATAACCAAATACTAACCAAACATGTATAAGCATAATTTTCATACACAAGTACACATATACTCATTTGTTACAATGCAACAACAAATTCACACAAATACACTTAACAAATAGGGTTTGATGTAATCCAATCAGATTTCATCTTATGTATGCCTATTGCATCTTTTGTATACATGAAAGAGTTGTAGATGAAAGCTTGAAGCAATGATAACTATAGTTAATTAACCTTTTCCGGTGCTTTAACTTATGTGTTCTCCATGGATGAGTGTTCTAGTCCTAGGGGCTCCAATTACTCACTACTCATCTTTCTAACAATTTTTTGGCTACTACTTTCTTGAAGTTGTAGTCATTCAAATCAACGGTAGTCAAATTAGATTGAAAAGGAGTATATTAACTATGATAATATTTTTGGACTACCTACATATCATCTCTTCAGACTATTTGGTACTAAAAGGAAAACTATAGAATAAAGGTCATAAACCAAAAACATGTATAGTCAAATTTATGTTGTATATATATGGTTTAATGTTGCCATTGGGAAAATAAAGTTTGTTGATATTTTTGTTGCATAAAGAAAAAATCATGTTTGGGTTTAAGGGAATTTGATCATGTTAATGTTTTAAGTTTACATAATTGAAGTTGTAATTTATTGAGTTGTGTTGGGTCCTATGAACTTTTTGTTTTACTAATTTGATAGCTCCTCATTACATTGAATAGCTCTACATTATCACTATACTATATCAAACTCGTAGTCTTTTCTGTTAATGATACTGAGCAGCTTCGGGTTCATTCTTCCAACCTCGAGTAAAGTCATAAATAAATGCGGCCTATTGGCTATTTATTTATATGTGAGAATAAATGAGTATGGGCGCATCTCTTTGTAAATAATATATTTATTATTCTGGGCTGACCTTCTTTGTAAATTATATTCATTGATTATTGTATCTTGGCCGGCTTGTTCAAATTGTAATTTATGTTGAGGCCGACCTTGTGAGATCTCTTATAGCCATGTATTTATAAGAGACCACTTCTCTCCTTGTTACACGATCAAGCAAGTTGGTTTTCTCTCCTTCATTCAAGGGCAAATTATCTCCAAGATCAGATTGTGAATTTCTGTAAGTGCAGATTTAGTGAGGGCAGATTATTATCTGTTGTGCATCTAGTGTAGATGCTGAATATTGGCCTTGTGATTGGCCTCATTGTAAAGAGAATTTGTTGCCATGATTTATATATAAAAGAGAGATCTTTGTTGCTGGGTTTTTCTCCCTCAAGAGGAGGGTTTTCCCAGGGTATCTGCTATGTCATTGTGTCTGATTTTGAATTTATTTCTGTGCATTCAGTCTAATCACTTAAGTTTAACATGGTATCAGAGCGGTTGATGCAAGATCTGATCAGATATGGCAGAAATCTATATCAAAAGAAACAAAGCAATGAGGTATCGATACTTGAAGAATAAATTTAAGTATCATGAACTCTTGAAAAGTTAAAGGACTCAAGTCGGTTCTTCCTTCTCATGGTGAATAGCGTAAAAGTGTTCAATACTTAGCAAGACTACAACAAATCAATGTGTCGGTGATCTCTGTTGAAAAACAAGGTGAAGAAAGCTTGCAATATGAACTTAAATGTGTGAATGCAAATCTGAAATATGTAGATTAACCTTAGCCTTAGTGTGAAGAAAGAATGAGAGAGAGAGATAGGACAATATAACACATGCAACAACAGATTTACGTGGAGAAACCCCGAAGGAAAAAAACTCCACCACTAAAAGAGAGGCAAGTATATTACTGATAATCTTCAATATTACATGCATCAATAGACTTCTCTTATCATTCCCTGTAAATCCAACAGCACCTTGTTACCCTGCAAAACTGAATTTTTTTTAATAACACTAGCTCAAGGCCCCAATTTATAGAGATTTGTGAGGATGAAAACCACCATGGTTTCACCAAACAATAGGCAGCAATACCACCTAGAAAAACCCACGCCTCCCTCCTTGAAATGGTCAAAAAATACCAAAAATAGCCTCTTACAGATGCTCTTACAGCTGTCATAAGGCATCTTTTATGCATGGGCGCCTAGAGTCTAAAAATAGCATATTCTGTCATAGGGAATCTGTCATACTATCATAGCATCTTATGAAAACTTGCATGCATGTCATAGATGCTCTTACAACACCCTATTTTGACCCACAACCTTATTTTAGAAGATTCCAAGGTGGGATGCCTAGCTAATTTGTCCTTTTCCATAAGGATAAACGGTAACGGTAACACTGCATTTACATAGTCTCTTTCACCACTGTTGGTCAAACAGTTTCACCTCTTATGGGTAAATGTACAAAACACTTTAGGAGAATAATAAAATAAAGGATTTACAAGGTTGATGATACCTAAATCCTAACATTCTCCCTTGACATCATACATTGTAAATTACACCCATAGAGATACAATTACATAGAATTAAGTCAGATGATCAAGGCCCATGGCCTTTACGCACCAAGAGAACTTTTCCGTGGTGACTGGCTTCGTAAGAGAATCTACAACATTATCCAAAGTGTCAACTTTTTCAATCAAGACTTGTCCATTCTCAACCATTTCTCACACAAAGTGATACTGAACATCAACATGCTTAGTACGAGCATGATACATAGGATTTTTAGCCAAACATATGGCACTCTGACTATCACATCGATCCTCACTATCCTGCAATCAAAACCAATACCATTACCAAGTCCTGTACAAACTGCCTCCTTAGACATGTGTGTAGCAGCCATATACTCTTGCTTGGTGGTAGACAAAGCAAGCTGTAGGTTGTCTTTTTACTCATCCAACTCGCTCCTCCAAACAAAGTAAACACAACCACTAATGGACCTTGACTATCCAAGTCACTTGCCCAATCTGCATCAACAAACCTTATGTCAATGACTTATCAACAGTATCGTACCATGATAAACCAAGCATTAATTAGAAGTGCCTTGCAAATATCGAATACCCTTTTGACAAGAATTGTGTTCTTTACCGGGGTTAGACATAAACACCTTTAGAACTCCTTGCTTGGGCTATATCTGGTCTAGTACAAACCATTGTACATTAAACTACCGACAACACTAGCATAAGGAACTTTAGACATTTCATCAATATCATCATCCAATTTAGGACACATGTCTAAACTCAACTTAGTACCAATAGGAAATGGAATATTTACTGGTTTACACTCCTGCATATTAAACCTTTGCAAAATAGTGTTAACATACTTACTCTGACTTAACCAAAGCTTTATGTGAACCGATCCCTAATGATTTCCATCCCAAGAATATATTTAGCAGCCCCTAAATCTTTCATATCAAATGTGCCAGAAAGCTGAGTTTTAAGTTCCCTAATCATTGCCTTATTGTTACCAATGAACAACATATCATCCACATATAAGACAATAATCAGTATATGATCATCAATAACTTTAAAGTAAAACAGTGATCCTCTTCACTTCTAACAAAACCTATATTTAATGTAAATGCATCAAACTTCGTACCACATCCTAGGTGACTGTTTCAAACCATATAGAGACCTCTTTAACTTGCAAACCAAGTGTTCTTTTCCTTTCACAACAAAACCGTCAGGCTGTTGCATATAAATTTCTTCCTCTAGATCCCCATGCAAGAAAGCAGTTTTAACATCCATTTGTTCTATTTCTAAATCATAAGCAGCAGCAATGGATAAAATGAATCTAATAGAGGTTAACTTAGCAACAGGAGAGAATATTTCACCAAAATCAACTCCCTCTCTTTGGGAGTAGCCCTTGGCCACTAATCTGGCCTTGTACCATTCCAACTTTCCGTCTGCACCAAACTTCTTTTTATATATCCACTTACAAACCAATGGCCTTTCTTCCTTTGGGAAAACTAACAAGATCCCAGGTGTCACAGTTTTTCAAAGACATCATCTCATCATGCATGGCCTGCATCCAAGACTCACATTCTTCTGAAGAGAGAGCCTCCCTGAAAGATCTAGGTTCATCATCAGTACATAACAAAGCAAATTTACAACGAAAATCAGGTGGGCTATACCTGTCAACTGGATTTCGTTGTCTTGTGGATCTTCTCAAAGGTGGAGTAAGAGGTTCCTCCTCATGTTCATCCTCATTGTTTTCAACTTCTTCGTTACAATGGATTCGTAGAACTCTCTTCTTCTTCTCCATCTTCTTGTCCATCTCTCTTTCTTCCACATGTGCATCTTCTTGCTTAGTTTCAAAATGCACTGTTTTTGACTTTTCCTTTGGTTGCACATCTTCAGAGTTAGCTCTAAATTCCCTAAAAATAACATCTCTAGAAAATATCATCTTTCGTGTTAGTGGATTCCAAAGTTTATAACCTTTAACATTTTCACCATAACCTACAAAGATGCATTTCTGAGATTTGGGATCCAATTTAGACCGCTTCTCTTGAGGCACATGAACAAAAGCCTCACAACCAAAGACCCTTAAATGTGAAACTGAAGGCTTTTTACCCAACCACATTTCATAAGGAGTTTTATCAACAAGAGCTTTACAAGGAGATCTATTAATTAAATAACAAGCAGTACCAACAGCCTCTCCCCAAAAGCATTTGTCTAACTTAGCACTACTTAACATGCTCCTAGCTCTTTCCATTAATGTACGGTTCATTCTTTCTGCTACCCCATTTTGTTGGGGTGTGTAAGGTGTAGTCTTTTGCCTAACAATTCCTGCATGTTTGCAAAACTCATCAAATTCCTTAGAACAATATTCACCCCCATTGTCAAATCTCAATACTTTTATCTTATAATCTATTTGCTTTTCAACCAATGCCTTAAATTCCTTAAATTTGGTGAAAACTTCAGATTTTGAATGCATAAAATAAATCCAAGTATATCTTGAGTAATCATCAATGAAGGAAACATAATAACGAGATCTACCCAAAGAATCTGTATCCACTGGACCACACACATCTGAATGAATAAGTTCTAACAATCCATTAGCTTTATTAGTTCCTTTAGGAAATGATGACCTATTTTGTTTACCAAACACACAATCCTCACAGAAATCATTTTTACCAACAGAATAATCAGAAATACCGTCTACTAGTTTCTTATCAAGTATGGTCCTAAGACCTTTTTCACCAATGTGACCCAATCTATGGTGCCACAACATACATGCATTTTCAGTGCTAGTTACAAAAGAGGAGTTACAAAAAGTAGAGGCATGTAGCGTAAATAAATTCCCTGTCCGAGATCCTTTAGCAACCACCAAACTTCCCCTTACCATCCTGCAACCAGACTTGTCAAATGTCACATGCATCCCAGAATCATTCAACTTGGAAACTGAAATTAAACTTTTTGTAAGTCCTGGAATATGTAAAACATCATCAAGGGTTTTAACCCTCCCATCACTGAAACACAACTTTACCTTTCCTTTACCAATAACCTTTTGTGAGCTATTATCACCCATGAAGACCTCTCCTCCATCATATTCTTTGTATGTAGAAAACCACTCCTTATGAGGAGTCATATGGAAGGAAGTACCTGAATCAATAAGCCAAGCATCATTACAAACTGTGTTAGCTGAAATAATCAAAGCATTAGAATCATCATTATCAGAGGACTTTTCCGTGGAGGAATCTGCATTCTTTTTCTTGTTTCTACATTCCTTCTTCACATGTCCCCATTTACCACAATTCCAACACTTCACTCTGCTCTTTCCAGGGGTCTTAGATCGTCCTTTAGACTTATCCTTCTTCTTATCCCCTTTAGGATCTTTCTCCTTGGGTCTACCTCGCACATGCAAGGCATCTTGGGAGCCACTGCACATGGTCTTTCTCCTCATCTCCTCTGAAAGAAGTATGGGAATAATAGTATCCAACTTAGGTTATGCACCACCACTTGTTATAGCAATAACTAAATTTTCCCAAGATTCTGGCAAAGAGCAAATCAATAAAATACATTTATCCTCATCTCTTTCAACCTTCCTCTATTTTGTATTAATATTTTTCATGTTATTCTCTTTTTGTTATATCTTAAAGCTCACATTAAACATATTAATACAAGATAAGCAATTTGCATAAGAATTGAGTTGTGAATTAAAAATTCAACTTATACCTTTTCTTAGTCAACTTAAATGAATAAAGAAATTCTAAAAGAGCTATTAGAATAATACTTCATAGCCAGAAAACTACTCTTAATATGGAATTGCTCCTATGTTAATGGCTATAACATGAAAAGTACACAAAGATACCTACAAACAACAAACAAACAGTGGGGCACACACTATCGCTGTCCATATTTCTTGGCAATAGCAACAACATTTAACTGTAATTTCTCAATAAAGGTTGAAGATTTTTATATGCATGGAAAGGTGACACATATGTAGACACATATATACACTTTGTGCATCTTTGGTGTTATGCACATTTTGTACAATTAGCCCCTTTGAATCCCTCTAATTGATTTCACTTCAAATCCTTACAAAGAGGACATTGTAGATTGTGAATGGCTACATAATTTATTCTTCCCTTTGCCTATATAGATTTGCACATTCATTGAGTTGCCATGGTTTTCATTTTACTTTTATTCCCACCTTCTTTGTAGTGTGCTAACAAATAGAGGAATTTTGTATAACATCAGTTGCATTATTTGTCATTGAGTATTATAGAAAAATGGGGAAATTGTAACAAAACTATTAGTAAAACATACATACATATATTTATCCATACATACATATATATACAGGTGCAAGTAGACATGCATTGATCTTTTGAAAGACTTCAAAATATACTTTCCTTAACCATTCTATCCATGTGTTGTGATGATATGCATTTTCCTTCATTGCACTTGTTTGTCTTATTCTAATACCTCTTTTACAATTTCTCTATTACTCTATAGTATTTAGTACGAGGCAACGCATGTGGAGTTTTTAATGAAGTTTGTGGGGTTATACTCTTTTTTACATGGGTGTTTTGCATAGATGATTAATTTATTGTTAATGTCATCTTGTTATATGTTTTTCAACAGGGCTTCCATCAACCCAACCATGAATAGGATTTACCATCTAATAGCTCTTTTATAATTCGTGATTTTAAAAAAATAAATAGGACTTGTCCAAGGCTTTTACTAATAGCCTGGAGCTTACCTCTTAAACAAAGGATATGCCTAAATCTTCCTCATTGGTCAATAGACACAAATAACCAAAACCATTAACCAATGATGAACAAATTACTAACCCTCAACATATTTTCTAAGGAAAGAAAACACATTTAATTGCAATTCCTCCATCCATACAAAATGATAATCTCTTTCAAATCTCCACAATGGGTATAATGGCAAAGATATAAACATTTGACAAGAACAAATAGAAAATAAATTAACCATCTATGCAAACTACTCATCTAGGAGTATACATATATATATAGATGCATGTGAACACACACACACACACACACACACACACACACACACACACACACATACACATAGATATATATATATATATATATATATATATATATATATATATATATGTATGTATGTATGTATGTATGTATGTATGTATGTATGTATGTATGTATGTATGTATGTATGTATGTATGTATATTGGATTACATGTATATCTACAAGGATATATACATGTATATGTATACCGGGTACTTTGCATTAATGATTAATTTATTGTTCATGCCTTTTGGTCTCTTCTTATTGTTCTTTTTGATAGCAAGTTGGAGGGTTTTAACACTCATGTGTTGCAAAATGTGTGAGGAAGTATATTGATTAAATTGCATTGTCGAAAGACCCATTGAATCTATTGAACTTTATATCTTTAGCCGATACATAGTTTTTTTGAAGTTTCTATTTGCTAAGAACAGACCTATGACAATGCAACTGAATAAACCTATTTTCTTACATATTTTGAACCAAATATTCATAATACCAGAAGGCCTATTCTCACAATTCAACTGAATTAAAAATATTTTCTTGCATATTCTGGTGTATACTTCCCCACATTGCTACATTCTCTGCTATGCACGTCTTTTGAATGTTCTAATTCATTTAAGTGGAAATCCTTAGAAATAGGCTGCTATAGATTGTTAATTTCTACATAAGTTATTCTTGTGTTTGCATATATATATTTGCACATTGATTGAACTGCTTCTTTGTACCATCCTAACAAATAGAGTAACTGTATATGCTAAGTGTTTGCTCACCCAAGGCCTAATGCATTCTATGGTTGTTGTACTATGGCGGTGGACAAAGTAAATGTGGTTGGTCGAAGTAAATGCAACATTGAATGAATTTTGATATTTTAAATTTTGATTAAAAAATAATAATTTCTAAATTTTTAATTTGAAAGATAATAAATCAACGAAGAATGTATTTAAGAATGTCATAATTAATTAACTCATTGCAACTCTAATTGAACCGTAAACTAATTAACACCAAACCCTAATTGAACTCTAACCCTAATTGGAACCCTTATTCTAACCCCAAGCTTTATCTGAGATAACCCTAACCTTAATTTAATTCTAACCCGAAACTTTGTCCTAGAATTCTAGCTCTAACTCTAACCATAAACCTAAGTAAACCCTAACCCTAATCCTAATTAAAAGTTCAATCCTAACTATAATACTAATTTTAACACTAATCATAATTATAATCCAAACCTTAGTTGACCACCTTAACCCTAATCCTAATTGAAATCTAACCCTAACTATAACACTATTTCAAACTCTAATCATAATTATAACCTTAACCCTATATTTGAACACCATAAGCCTAACCCTAACTATAGTTTTCCCTAATTGAACCCTAACCCTAATTGGACATAAAACTTAGTCACCCAAAAATCACTTTGACTTAGTCACTCTGATTTTTTTAACAATAGTAGAAGATAATTCCAATTGACAAGTAGCCTCAAGAAAGATCTTTAGAATATCTTCTTGTTCTATCAATATTACCAATAAAGAAAATACCACTTTGACTTAGTCACTCCCAACACCTACTTCCTAAATGGTCACTACGATGCACAAATATTAAATTCAACATAGATAAATAATAAATTACACATAGGTAAACATGCCACACACATCATATTTTACATAAATAAAAATTTGTTTAATTTATTTAAATGAAACATATATCTAATACAAATAAAATTAACATGATGAAATCTTCTTGTATTAGTAAAATTAAAATAACAACTTTATTTTATATATTAATCAAATTCATTTAAATTTATTTATTAAAAATAAAATTAACATATTTACAAATTTTGGAGTTAATAAATTTATAAGTTATTATTATTTAGATGAATAATAATTTCATCTAACAACTCTAAGTCCTAAAACCCCAAAGGGTTACGGTTCTTAGATAAAGCTTGGGGTTAGAATTAAATTAAGGTTAGGGTTACAACTCAACTAGGGTAAGGGTTAGAGTTAGGATTCTAAGATAGAACTTGTGATTAGAATTAAGGTGAAGCTTTAGGGTTCAATTAGGTTTTGGGTTATAAATTTGAAAATAATTGAAATAAGGAATTTTTTATAACATATATCTATACATGTACTAAGTTAAATAGCATTCTAACATAAAAAAAAAATAAAAAGAAGTAATTTGTGATAACTCTCTGTGTATTTTATATATATTATTAATTAATATATGTATGCTAGTTTATTTCACAAGCTCTTAATAATATATTATAGTTATTTTAAATACATCAACATCTCAAAATTTAATATTATGGCTATCTTAAACACATCCATCTAAAGAGATGACAAACTTAAAATAATGTAAAACTAGAAAAAAACATTAAGATAAACACTTTTATACTCTACAATTAATTAAAGAATACATTTATTAATAATTTGTTGTATTTATGTTTGATAAATATTTTTTTTTATTAATTTAATAAAACAAAAATATATTAAATTTTATATAATTTATATATATATAAATCTATATAATATTATCTATTTATATTTAACATTTCTAAGTTATTAACATTTCTAATCTTAAAGATTGTTAAATTAATATTATCAAATTATTAATCACCTAGAAATGTTAAATATCTTAATGTCAAATAATAATTTTTTGTTTGTAAAATTTAATATAGATAGAAATGTTAATAACAAAAAAAATTAAATTTAAAAAAATAAAAGATTAAAAACAAAATCTATTAAAGCTTCAGCCGTAACTTATATGTTTTTAATATTATAATATTTGTTTAACTTAGTTAAAAGGTTTTATAAGCATTTTTATTAAATTTCTTATTAATTTTTTTAAAACTCTTAAGTCAATTTCATTAACTAAAATCAATAATCATTAAATTTTAAAGTCTATTTTTATCATTCAAAATTGTAAATATATATCATCTAAAATTGTGAATGTAAATTTTAAAGTCTATTTTAAAAAAATTTGACTATGTTTTTTTAATCAACATTTGTGATTACTCAATAATCTATCATAAGAAACACAAAAGATTTTCCACAATAAAAAAATAAATTTTTAAAAACAAAAGATAGAAATGTAAATATTATTTTTTGTTTTTAAAATTTAATATAAATTGTAATGCCCCCGCCGCGCAACCCTAGGGGAAGTTGCAACTACAACCAATTTCACTACAATTTTTTTTTATAACAATTACAAGTATGATAACAACACAATGCCAACAATCCCCTAAGGTTGCGAGACAAAGATTAAATAATCCAAAGTTTAAAACAACATACATGAAATGAAATATGACAATATTCACTTAATCTAATGTAAGCACATACATTCCATACATGAGATTTCCATTTAGACCATGAGATCCCTCTCAGTTCCAAGACAAAAGTGATATAATTACATTTACATCTCTCATTCCCAGAATGAGGCAAATCAATGACATAATTGTTTATTACAATTCCCACCTCGATAAAATGAGGGGTAAATAAAATACAAAGCACTAACATAATTGAAACCAAGGTAGCAATTGAAATCTCACGAGCTCTCCAACATGAAAGTCTCAACCACAAAAGATAATGCCGACACAACGGAGTATAGTGCACGTTCCACCCAACCATGTGATACCCGAAGGCTCACCCCCATGCTAGGAGATAGTAACAAGGGTTTCAGATCAAAACCAGCAACCTATAAACATGGCAACACGACTCAACTAGAAAATGATAGGAACCTGACAACTCATGACATAACAGTAACAATGCTTCCAGATTCTAAATACATGAACACACCACGATTACAAACATAATGCTGACTTAGGAGAAGTGTCATCACAATGTCGCATGGGATATCCTGGCAAGTCTTCCTAGGTCCCGGCCCCCTTCTCGGGATATCCTGGTAACCTCTAACGACTTCCGGCCCCACATGCTAACCAAAGCGGGATCAATTATCTTTCGAAGGGACAAGATAACGATCTTGCCATTCCAGGCCTTCTCGTCTCATCCCAAGTCTATACAAGCACTTGCGTCCATGAGCGAGGCAAAATTAATCTTTTTAAATGAAAGTACCACCTATGCTAATTAATTGATTTAAGTTTTCACTAAATTAACCCACTTACATTGAGATCTCCTGGCACCACTTTGTGTGTCGGCCCTCAATGCAAGCCACTTCTCTAAGACAACACGTGGGACTAAGCCACCACCTAAGGTACTCAAGTACAATCTCAGAATGATGAATCCCTAACCACGACATGAAATCAACCTATCCCGACCAAGATGACAGGGTTTGACTGGACACAGTCTGTGCACTAGCCAGGGTAAGCTAGGGATGATCACATAACAACCACCCAAACATATAAAAGAAAGTCCTATCAGGAAGACCTACATATCACTGACTAGGTTGTCCCACACCAATAAGAAGCATCATAAGCAGTATAAAATAAACTACTTTAGGATTTCGTAAATCCAATTCACTCAACGCATTGGCGCATTACCCAAATTAAATCAAATCAATTCAAATACAATTATGCGAGTGGTCTAGTGTATTGCAATTATTTTCACAATCTACGCTTGATCATTTAATCATAATGCAAAATACTCATTACGAACTAACTTCCTATACATTACCAAGAATAACTTGAGGATGCCACACAATTATCATTTTATTTATATATATAAACAAAAACATATATCTACAATACGTATCCTTGACAAATATATTTTACTACGCATCCCATATATATAATTGACACTTAACTATTTACTCTAATATATAATTTCCGAAATAAAACATATTGCATTATTTAAAATATAATAAAAATATATTTCAACATATATACATATATTAAAATTACATATATATATATATGATTCATACATATGAAATATATTAATTATATATTTAAATAATAATTTATTGCATTTTTATTTTTTTATTTTTTTATTTTAAAAAAAACATTGAAATTCCAATTATTTATATATATATATATTAAATGTGACATAAATATATATATATAATATATTATATATAATATAATATAAAATACATATATTACATTTAATATAATATATAAAAAAATATATATAAAAGAAAACATATAAAAAAGAAAACCCACGAGTAAGATTAAAGACGCTAGGGTTTAACCCTAACGCCGCCGCCCAGGAACCGCGGCAAGGGAGACGCAGGTCTCCCCTGCAGCCGCGGCTCCCTGCACAGGGGGCGATGCTGCCAGGGAAGGCAGCGGTGCTGCCTTATCTAGCGGCGCCTCCCTCCATGGGGGGTGACGCCATGGACGGCGCGCGGCTGCCCACCTGGGGTTCGTCCCCAACAAAACATGAAAAAAATAAACATCGACTGTATAATAACATTTCATTTTTTTATTTTTATTTTTTTTTAAGAATAAAAAGAAACACAGACCACAACAATTGACATTTCCAGAATGAATTTTATACAGGCTTTTAAAATAACAAAGCAGTATATGCATAAATATGCATATATATATATGCTAAAAAAATATATAAAAACACAGTCAAAATAATGACTGTAAAATTAATTTTCTTAATGCCCAGATTGGGCAAACTCACAGTTTGAAAAAAAGAAGGAAACTTCCCATTGAAATTTCACAATTTATACAATAATCCCCTAATTTCATCCAAATTAAAATAGAAATTTCTCAACAAACTAAGTTTTTAACAAAACCCATTAAAAAATACAATTTGATTCAAAAAAAAATTCCATGTTGGTATGAAGAATTTTTTTCTGTTTCAACTTGTTTTCTAAAAACAATTGTAAAATTCTACACTTTCAAATTTGAATTAAGAATTTGTGATGGGTTTAAAATCTTGATGTTTGAATTATCCAAAATCCACATTTTAACCATTTACAAGCAAGATTTTTGAAATGAAACTTGCATAGAGAAGGAAAAAAAAAGAAAACCTTTTGTTTTCTCCTAGTTTTTGAAGGATCCTTTAATGGAGATTGTGCTCTTCCCAATCCTTTCCACCACCAAGCTTTTCCAAAGTCCTCCTCAACAATTCTCTTCCAAAATTTCTTCAAGTTTTCTATTTTTTCCTCTCTCTCAATTTTTCCAATTTTTCAAAAAAAGATAATTAAAAAAAAACCATGCATTTTCCTTATGGCCTCCAAAAAAAAGGTCAAACTCCTAATTTGGCCACCCACCAAAGTTATTGTAAACTTAGATATTTTTGATATTTCATTTTTTTGAAAACAATAAAACAATCCTATTTTCTTTTTTTAAATGCATAAGCCCATGTAAATTCAAATTTCATTTACTCCACCATGCTAGCTAAATTTATTTTGTTACCCAAAATTTAATCCAACTATTGCATTTAAAAATAAATCATTTAAAATTTTATTTTCTTACTTTAGGATTGCAATACAACTTCAAATTATATATAATTTCTTTTGTCTCATCATCTAACAATGCTAACATCTTTGGACTAATTTACTTACTCCACAATAGTTCTAATTCATGGTTAGATTAGTCATCAATTGCATTAAATCAACTAATAAATCAATGAGCACTCTATTATGCATTTTTGGCAATAAAATTAAATAAGGCAATGCCGTTTCACAAGGAAATTTAAATCATGCATGCAAAGGGAGACAAGATGACAAGACCAACAGCTTAACCTAGCTGACCACCCGACGACCCACTAGGCTAGGGTGATGACACGACACAGAAACCCAAGCTACTATCTCCCAATCATCTCCATTGAATAAGGGACATGCTCAGACCTGTGAAGTCAGGTGGAGTCAATGTCCGGTACCTGCATCCTGCACACAACCCGAGTGTCGAACATGCATTCATATATATATATATATAAACATCAAAACACACCGTGAAGAGGAAGTCGCAGAAACACAGGGCACTCGCGTGCGAGTGATGTGATCCCATCCCCTTCACCAATACAATATCGCTAACTGACATCTCTAATCATTAATTGCAAAATCAAACATAAAGCATCAATAATTCACATACATGATAATTTAATCCATAACATGAAATAATAACATCAACTGATAAAAGTACCATCGCATCAAAACATAATGTTTACATCGCTTAATAATTAGTGATCAAAAGTAACCAAGTTATAACCCACGTGCCAACAAAGCAAAATATACATAACGAACACTGCTTGATCAAAATAACAAAATGAAGGGGTGTTACATAAATAAAAATGTTAATTCTATGTATATAAAAATTATAATAAATAATATAAATAAAAATATTAATAAAAATTAAAAAAAATTTAAAAATTAAAAGTCATATCAGATCGGGGAGGACGGGAGGCGGGGCATCTGCGCCTGTGTTAAATTGTTTAATCTATGTTGCTTTTAATTATAAATAATATGTGTGTACTAATAACTATCTAGCACTTGTGTTAAATTGTTTAATCTAATATTTACTTTTAATTATATTATTTATAATTAAAATTGTATAAGTGATTATTATTAAGTGTATATATCAAATAAATATTTATGTTTTATAAAATTTATATTTATCATTAAATATTATTAAATATTTATATTTTATAAAATTTATATGTCTTGTTTTAATAAAATAAAATTTTAAAAATAATTTATTAATTTGATTAGTAATGTATTTTACATTGTATTTTTTTTTAAATGGAAAGAAACTTAGGTAAAATTAACTAAGATTCAAAGAATACTTTCAATTATGAATAGAGTAGAATGTTTGATAATACAAATTTAAGAATTAAATTTTCATCATGGATAAATTGACAAGTCCATCTATAATCTCAAGTATTTAATCTTATTAAATATTAAACTTCTAACAAGAAATTGCATCTTATATCTTACAATATTTTTTTATAATACAATGAACACAACACCACATAATGTATAAGATAAATTGTAAGGTATCAAGTTCCCATATAGAAATTATCAAATTAATAAGATTAATAAGATTAAATACTTGGTGGCTATAGATCCACTTGTCCATTTATCTATGTGATGAATATTTAATTCCTTGACATTTTATGATCAAACACTCTATTCACCATTAATGATATTCTTATAACCTTTTTACATAATAATTTTATCTAATTTTCTTTCAATTAAATTAATTAACCAACTTATACACACTTAGAGTTAAATAACATAATCTAAATACTCTTTTATTTATAGACTAACAAATATTTCTTATAATTTTCTAATAATTAACCATAAAAAAATTAAATTTGCAATCTAAAATTCTCCTTCACTTAAGAGTTAAATAGCACAATTTAAATTTTATTTTATTTATTTATTTTAAATATTTCTTATAATTTTTTTAATAATTAAATAAAAAATTTAAAAATTTCAATCTAAATTTCTTCACATCTTTTTTTCATAGTATCCTATCTTTTTTATAAAAATACACTTAAAGAAGGATAAAACAACTAACTCTAGATGTTTTCTATGTTTTTTGTGGTTAAAATATATATTGCATTAATCTTATTGAACAATTTCAAGTGCATTGATTTTACTATATGTTAGTGGGGTTTGATGGCCTAGATATTTATCTTATACATTATGTGATGTTGTGTTCATTGTATTATAAAAAATTATTGTAAGATATAAGATGCAATTTCTTATTAGAAATTTAATATTTAATAAGATTAAATACTTGAGGTTATAGATGGACTTGTCAATTTATCTATAGATGCAAATTTAATTCTTAAATTTTTATTTTTAAAGTTGAATTTTAGGTGTTAGGTTGGAATCAAGTATCTAAAGTCTAAGTTTCAAATATCTGTTGAGACCCATCTTTGATAAGAAATTCTATTTTTTCAGAGTAGGTCCCACCCTACAAGAACTTGCACCTTTAAAAAAGAATGAAAAAATATTTATTTGAATATGCACATCTATCCATCTTAAGTAAAATACTAACCCAATGAATAGTCAATTTGAAAAGATTTAAAAAAACAAACAATTATCATGTTTATAAACAATAATCAATGAAGAATAGACTGAAATGATAGTGGTTTTGTTTACTTTAACAATAATAAAATAAATAATTTGTGTATTCTTGTAAATAATGAATTTAAATAGAATGTAAGATATTTTTCAATAATACAAAAAATTGTTAAACCATACAATATGATTTAATAACATGTATATTAAAAAATATAATAATTGTTATTTTTTATAATATTTAATATTTTGAAAAATTATAATTATATAATTAATTTTTTTATTATTTATTTTTATTTAAATTAATTTCTATAATATATCTCTTTTAACAAATATTGATAATTATTTTTTCTTTAAATTTCTATTCATATAAACAAAAACCAAAATTAATCAATTCAATGTTTTCCATCCTTTCAATCAATCTTCTCTACCAACTTTATAAATTTCAATATATTAAGAAATAACCCCACCATATAAAAAGGAGTTAATAATAATATATAGACTAATCTGTTTCCTTTTGTTCATATCCACACAAACAAAAAACCAAATAGATGGGCCTAATTTAAAAAACCATAGTGAGTTCAATTCTAAAATTGAGTGGAAAAAAGTTGAATTCTCTAAAGACATTGGTCCATCTTTTAATGGAAATTTTTGGACTGACCTCTTTTCTTTTGTTCCTATCCACACAAACAAACACCAAATTAGAAAGCCCAGTTCTTTCGTAAGTTCTCCTTTTCTACAAATACCTCTTCCATCACACAACTCTCTCAAATGCATAGCAGCTCTTGGAGCTTCTGATAAGGGAAAAGGATAGTTTTTTTTGCATTAGAGAAGAAAAACAAAATGGTTGTCAAGCTGCTTGGACCTGTCTATGCCGCCTGTAGCAGAAGGGTGCTCGCATGCCTGATAGAGAAAGATATTGAGTTCGAAATTGTGCATGTTGATATGATTAAAGGGGAGCAGAAAAAACCAGAGTTCCTGGCCTTACAAGTAGGAGACCGTCCTTACAAAAATTCTCGGTTGTTGGTTTTCAAATAGCCCATTTATCCAGTTATGTTTTTAGTATATTTATATGATGTATGATGTATGATGCAGCCATTTGGAAAAGTTCCAGTAGTCCAGGATGGAAGTCTCACGCTGTTTGGTAATGATGTTAATTGTATATATGTTTCTGGGTATTCTAGATTATTCCTTTGAATACATATAGATCTGATTTGGGTAGTGTAGATCTGACTTTTTATTTGGTATGTGCAGAGTCAAGGGCTATCATAAGGTACTATGCAGAGAAATATGCAGGACAGGGGACTTGTTTGCTGGGCAAGACTCTGGAGGAGAGAGCATTGATTGAACAATGGCTTGAAGTTGAAGGACAGAACTTTAGTCCTCATGCTTATGCATTAGTTTATCAGCTGCTCTTTGCCCCAAAGATTAATGTGCCTCAGGACATGGCATTGATCGAGAGCAGTGCCCAAAAGTTGGGGGAAGTTTTAGATGTATATGAAGAGAGGCTGTCAAAGAGCAAGTACTTGGCAGGAGACTTTTACAGTCTTGCTGACCTGTCGCATCTTCCATTTACTGAGTATATAGTGAATGCTACTGATAAGGGATATCTGATTAGGAATAGGAAACATGTGAATGCATGGTGGGAGGATATTTCCAGCAGACCTGCATGGAAGAAGGTTTTGGCTATGTGAAACCATGGATCATGTGGCTGAGATTTCAAAATTTTACTGTGTTTTGCAAAATAATAAAACCCTCATGTACTTTGTAGATGGTGGAATGTTACCTCTCGTGTTTCAAAGATTAACATCTTTTCCAGGTTTGAATTAGTAGAATATTTTCACACAGACCTATGATATGTTCGTTCTAAATCATTACTATATTTAATCTATATCATGAATGAATATCATGATTGTATTACTGATTATCAAGATTTTTAATAAGCTTAAACAACTGAATGCTTTCTAATTTGCTAGCAAGAAAACTACTGAACTTTTTGCCACTTTGCAAGTGCAATGGTTGACAAGAACATCGTAGAAGCCACGAGAGAATTACTTATTGATGCAGTAGGGTGCTAATTTAACCAGTAATTAGATACTCTGGCCAACTAACTAGTAATCAGTCAACAGTTAATTGGGGTACAAGTTGTTAGATTAAAAGTATCTAATGGTATTTGTTTAAAAAAAAATTAAAAATAGTGTACGGGATGGTGTACATGCACTAAGAGCTCTATGAGCAATTTTGATGAATGCCATTAAAAAAATAGATTATTTTAATTTCATTTTTGAATATTGAATTCGTGTATAGGAGAGAGGATTTAGTAGCTGAGTATCATAATTTTATGTCTTTCAAAATTATACATGGCAATTTTGAATCACTCTCAATATTTTATAGGATTTTACTTGGCAAAGCCCTTGCTTATAATTAAAGTTTAAGGTTTACATTATCAAATATGATGCCACATCACCATACTTTTTATCAAAGTGTCCAAAAAGACCCCCAAAAAAGGGTAGATTAATAGTTGTGCATTAAGTCATGTTTTGTTGGTGCACCAATATGACATCACATGTTTTGTTTATTTTCAAATCTGAAAAAATAAATTTCATTTCATAATGGATACTCATGAACAACACTAACAATTTTAAAGTCACAATTACGACTGTAATATTATTAAAAGTATTGAGCATTAACTCAACAATTACTTTCACAATTATCAAGATGTGCAACTACTAGATCCTCTCCCCTATTATTAATTACATAGATTCCAATTTGTAACCACAGAAATTTAAAGAGAGGTGAGGAATTTGTAAACATATTTTTCATAGAACAAATCGAATGTCATTGTTAGTGGTTTGAAGGGGTCTCCATTTCACACAAAATTCTATGAACTCACATGTTTTTCATTACATTATTTCACTTTATTGAGAAAATTGTAACTTGTCATCTACTTTTTTCTTACACACAATATTGTTTATGAGCCCATGTTAAAAACATACATTATAGAGGATTTTAAATCATCACTAGAGATTTTCCAATCAACATTTCAATATAAGTCAAGCAAAGTTACTATTCTTCTTGGACTCCATATCAAAGTTGATCAAGCATATTTCTCAACATCTCTTTGCAACCTTCTATCTATTTAAGATCTATCATGAAATTAGAGTTGTAGTTTTTAGACCTTTTTAAATGTTTTCAACCTTGTGTTGGAAGAAAACTCAAACTAAAAAATAAATAGAAATAGTACAAAAAACACTAGTGAATGGCATCAAATAGTTTTTAGGTTATTGATTATAGGCTAGAATTGTTGAGTTCCAAAATTTGAGGCACAAAGACTTGGGTGTAAAATATTATAACAAGAAAACAATACAAAACCATAATTAGTCAAGTCACCTTAGGGTAGACTAAAAATAATGGAAAGATAAATTAGTGGCTTGAGAATGAATGTTCAAGGTGAAACGAGTATTGTGAGATTTTGTAGTATATAGAAGAGGCTTATTCTTTAGCTTTGAAGATAGAGAAAAATTATCAAAGATTTGAGACATGTATTTCAAAGGTTGAAAAAGGGTTAATTGATGATAAATATTTAAAAATTTGGAGATTATAAAGACTAATTTGATATATTTTGGATTTGTAATTTCAAAGGATAGATTGAAGTTTGACCTCAAAAGGTGAGGGCCATTTTGGAATGACAAACACCAAAATCTTGTTTGAAAAAAGAAGTTTATTTGAGTTAGATAATATTCACCAAAATTTCATTTCATAATTTAGTAATATTTGTACACCCATATTAGAGGCCATGGGAGGAGATTAAAATAAGTTTAGAGAAACAACTACAACAAGAAAACCATTTAAATTGTTTTTAAACTATGAGAAAAAGCAATGTCGAAATTACATCATTTCAAAAGTGTTCCAAGATGATTTGATACTAGCACAGCATGGTCAAAGGTGCTACTTTGACTCAAGAGGGAAAACCCACAACATATTTTAATTAAAAAATCCAAAAGAAAATATTTAGTTTATGATAAAAAAAAAAATTGTCATTATATAAGCACTCAAGAAGTGGATGAATATTTTAAATCTAATGGATTTTGAGTTATACATAGATGATCAATCTTTGTAATTCATAAACAGTCAAGTGTAAGTAAAACATAGATATGAAATGGGTAGAATGTTAGTTATTCAACATACATTGTTCATCTTGCATGACAATTTATGGAAGTTAGATTTTGGGAGACTAAAAAGGGTAAAGATAAAAAATAATGTTCATATGAAAGTATTGAATGGGTCAAACTATTCTATGTGGAAGATCAAAATAATTGAAGATGCCTAGGATCTGAATTTAGATCAAAATGATAACAAAATGCAATGCAAAAGAAGAGAAAAGGGCCCAAAATTTTAAGAAACCCTATGTTCATTACATTGTTAGTCAAAGAAAAGGTTCTTGCACACATTAAAAAATGCAAGATAAAAAGGCTTGGAGTCTTTTGAATATTGTGTATGAGGTAAGAAAAAATAAGTGGATTCTATATCTCATGAGAATCTACAAGCATACCCAAAATGTGTGTTGATGAAGATGTAAGAAGTTATGGTGCAACTGATAGACATAAAAGAACTAACTGCTAGATTTGGAGTAAGAAATTAATGAATATCAACTCATGATCATTATAATTTTCCTTTCTCTCAAATGTGTGAGAATGCATTCTTGGAAGAATCTTTGGAAAAGAGTACAAAACTTACAATCCTATGGAGAAAAGAGATTTGTATTTAATAGAAGTGTTATCTTTAGAGAAATTTAAGCCTTATTCAATTGTATTGGAATTAAAAAAAAAAGGATGAGAAGAAGGATGTGGTTAAACCAACCCCATTGAATAATAAAATTAAAATAAAATCCCACAAAGGATTTGAAGAGGAGGAGATATTGGATGGTTTAGAGATTTCAAAAAAGGAGGTAGAACCTTCACCTCAACTCTTGAGGATTTTCACTCAACATAGACAACAACTAGACATATATAATCATTCTAATTGGAGATGCATTTTTTCTTTGCTCACTAGCACTGATAATTCTAGGAATATAAAATAGGCTATGGATATGAATGATGTAGAGTCCTAGAAAGTCGCAATGACTTAGGAGATGGTTGCAATAAATAAAAATGAAACATGAAACCTTGTACATGTACTAGATGGGTCCATAAACATATTGGATGCAAATGAGTGCTAGAAGATAGATTTAGATGGTAGTGTAGAGAAGTACAAGGAAAAATTGGTTGTGAAGGACTAGGTCAAAAAAATTGATTATAGTGGGGATTTCTCTCTAGTTGCTAGGTTGAAATTCATTAAGTCTCTATAATCTATTACAAAAATGTTTGATCTTGAGGTAGAAGAAATGGGCATGAATATATAACTTTCCTTTATGGTGATTTGGAGGAAGAAATTTATTTCATATCTGAAGCATTACATTGAGAAAGGAAAGAATGTTTGGTTTGTAAGTTAAATAAATCTTCATATGATCTTAAGAAATGTCCTAGGACATGATACAAAAACTTGATATATTTTTGGCACAATTCACTTTGACAACTATTTTGTATTCAAATATCAAAAAAAAATTAAGGTTATAAATCAAGTTGTAATGGTGATATCAAATGAAAGGGAATCAATTGGTGGTTGTGTTTTTGAGCTTGAACAAGACCTATTACATGGACTAGAAAAAAACAAAATACTACATAGTTCCCCAAAATAGCATGTTCCCCTACCCTACAATATCTTACTCCCACAAAAATAATGTAATAATATTTAAATATCCACATCTACCCATCATCTACCTATCATCTACCTTCAAGAAATGAGAAGTAAAATAGTGAGTTAATGAGTAGAAATTTTTTTAAAATATGTTAAACAACCAAAAAAATGTCATGCTTATAAATAGTAATTAATAAAAACAAAAGAAAATTATAATAGTAGTTTTTTGTTGCTTTAGCAAGAACAAAAATAAATAATTTATTTATCCTTATAAATAATAAATTTAAATATAATATAAGTGTAAAATCCACCCATTGGGCACTAATTTTTTCTTTTTAAACAATTCACCACAACTACCAACTTAATAAACCAAGCATAGATTCATCTAAATTTGCAATGTTAATTACAAAAAAATATCATTTACCAAGATGAAAACAAATCAACATTACCATGCCTAGATCTAGACCTAAACCTCAAGGGTTCATGGTGACCTTGTGTACATATCCACTCAAGGGAATTAGAGGCTTAGTAGTTCACCCAACAATGTTAGAGGGATTTCATTCTCTCCTCTTGCATGTGATCTCTAATCTCACTTTTAAGCCATGACTGTTAATTAAATACATGTAAGCTATCAACTTAGCCAATTTATAATATAATGGTAATAAATTTTCCCATCAAGTGTTAGGTCCATACCAAACATTACCAAGCATTAGTGTACATTCACAATATTCATAATGGGTGTATCATACCATAGTCCCAGAGATCATACACCATGACTATCACAAGCATACCTCCATATACACAAGCTGACTAGCTCATACACATCCCAAGAACAACAATGATTGGATCATACAAATATCGCAGGTACAATGGTGACTAGCTCTTATGTACATGACAAGTACAACAATGACTAGCTCATGCAAATATCATAATTACATTAGTGACTAGCTCCAACATACATTGCAAATACGTAGTGACAAGCTCCAACATACATCACACACACAATAACTAGCTCCAACTTACATCACATATACATAATGATGAGCTCCAACATACATCACAAATACATAGCAATGAGCTCTAGCATACATCACAAATACA
>VDFB02141928.1:0-12878 GCA_007258455.2 Sequoia sempervirens
ATCAACACATTACTAAAGTTTGAGTTAGAACAAAGACAGCTTTGCACAAAACTAAGTTGGAACTTGGAAACTCATATTATCAAAAATCAAAAATCAAATCACTGCAACACCTTTTGTATCAACTTCCATTGTTTAGGTGGTGGAATTGTCATTTGTTCTAACTGATGTTGTTTTACTTGAAGATTTTTTAACAATTCATGATTCAAATTGGAACCTGTCTTGGATTCTTTAGTCAATTTTGCATTCAAGGTTAGCAATGGTTTGATGGAATCCAAGTAGTTCACCACATTTGGGTTCTAAGGAAACTGGCCCAAATCAATCTTCATTGTATCCTCCATCTTCTTTCTGAAATCATTATTTCCAATGAATCACTCATTTGTCTCAAAACCCTCTGGCAAACCAAGTTTTGTGAAATTCCTTACCTTTTCATCCACCTTCTTCATCTTGTCTGTAACCAAATTCAAATATTCCTTTGTTTCACGCAAGTGTTCTCAAGCACTTTTCAATGATAGATGACAATGTTATTGATGTAGAAAGTCGATTAGTAATCCCTTTTGATTTCAAAACATTGTCACTGGCTTTGTAGACTATTTGTTGAATTTCTTTTGTAGATTTCTCTAATGCCAGCACATTTTTGTTGTCCACTAAATATTTGTTGAGCTTCTTATGATGTTGTCTGATAGCATCAATCAATTGAAACATGTCACACAAATGATCAATCATCTGCATTATTTCATCCCAGATCTTTTGTTTCATATGGCTCATTGTCTCTCTACAAAATGCAGATAACTTATTTTGACAAGTCTCAATTTCATTTTTTGCTTCCATCACCTCTACCACCAATCTTTCATTTATTTTTCTCTCCTTCTCCAATTTTTGTTCCCACTGTGCATTTCCATTCGCAATGCTTAGTCTTATTTTTTCTAAAGTGTATTTTTCCTCATCATATTTCTTGTTGCTCTCATCTAGCCTTTTCTTCAGTTCATTCATTGCAGTCTCATTCTACCGCTTATCCTCTTTGCTTGTTGATGTAGAGCATATTTTTGGTCTTTTTTCTAACTCATTTGCTCTTGTTATCTGTGTGCTTTTCCTCTTTGCTTTCTCATTTGTTAGGTCTTCCTGTAACTTTTCAATTTGAGTCTACAACCTTTTTTTCTCTCTATCTTGCTTTAGTAATGATGTGTACACCAATTCATTGTTCTTCTTTGATACATTAATTTTGTCAATATTTATGAGTCCAGAAAAATCCAATTGAATATTGGTCACCTAAATTGAGATTGAGCCATCTGATTTGTTGGTTTGTCTTGAATTGTGGGAACAAGAAATGTGTAATCCATGATTTCTTTATTTGTGTCAAATGTGGGTAATACCATGGTTGTGGTAGGCTCTGAAGTTACAACAGATGCACTCTCCATCAGTTGCTTCTTTTCTTTTTTATTCAATTATGTTTTCTTTTTAAAATCTTCAATGTAATAAAAACCCAGGGATGCAGGAACAATGGAATGCTTGAATGGTGAAGGAATAGGAGTACTTGCAGTTGCTAATGATGTTACAGCCAGACTAACTGGCATTGGGGGAGTTCCTAGAAATAACTCCTCTGTGGTGGATCCACTAGTAGTGTGACTTGGACCTGTCAAAATCCTCTTCCTCTTCTATATGCCTTGATCAACTAGTGTTTCTGTGGTATATTGTATTTTTGTCCTCTTGTGTGTAGTTTTTTGTTGTAGCACATGTTGACCACTACTAGTACTACTACCCATACCATCGCCACCAGAGGCAATGCTAGTTGCACTAAGCTCTCCACCATGGGAATGTCCTAGTTGTGATTGTGTCTAACCATGAGGATGAGGGTTTGAAGCTCTAACAAATTGTCTTGTATGCCCTAGGTCTACTTTTTCACCTCCAATCCCAAGGCCAGAAAAATCATTTTCTTTTCTATGCTCCACATCTATTACCATCCAAGGGCCTTGTCTTTGGGATCCCAAAGGACCACCTTCATAACCCATTTTTTAGCTATGGCTGCTCCAGTAGTATATGCTTCTTTTGTGGCCTCACTTAAACCAAGTTTGAAATTGACATGGCTTCCTTCTTCCCTATCATCATTAGATTCATGATCACTTTCTTTATCTTCTTGTTCATCTGGATGCTCCATATTCCACAATTTTCTAAACTCATTATCTTCTTCATTATCTCCATACTCTACAAGAGCTCTTGGTTCACCTAGCTCCTTCCTCATAGACCAAAAGGTAGTAATTTTTTATTGTGACCAATTTTTTCTGTAACTTCCTTCTCTAGAGAACCTGGAATTTTTACTCTACTACATGGTTTAGCACTTTTTTGATAAAAATTGTTGTACCTCTTGATTGTCTTTCAATGCAATGTCGTAATTTCTACTAACAATTGCTTAAAAGAAATACCATTCTTAGCAACACTTTTCTCCATTGCAATTTTGACCTCATCCCAAGAATCCTTGTTTCTCAAGTTTTCAAGTAAGGGTTTACTTTCATGTTGAATTCTACTTGCAACATTCTTATTGAGCATAATCATTGATTTAATGGTGTCACATGGATCATACTGCTAGTGAAATATAGCATCAAAATCAAAAAAAAAAAAAAAAATTTGTGCCACACTAAATGATTTTCTCTCGAATGTGATCCCTCCACATGAAAAAGGTAAAGAAGGAAATAAGGTCTTTTTTCCCTGACTGGTAAAGTGTCTTTCATCAGTACTTTGCATCTTCCTTACAATATTCTAATGCAAAAACCCTGTATGTCACATGTATTGGAAGTTTGTATGTCTCTACTCCTAATCCATAAAATATTAGCACAATATATTCTTCCATTAAGTACCAATCATCCTTTTGTATTTCTTTTCTAGTTGAATGCAATCTCTACAAGACATAGCCAATCTATGTATTGGAGTATTTTTAGTTTCTTGGTATAATGGAGTCAAAAATTATTCTATAAAATGATTGTAGTTCCTTTGAGAATCATGCATCCCTTTATAGATTGGTCATTCATATCTTGGGCATTTTCTTTCCTCGGGGATTACCTATGGGGCGAATTTGAAGAGCTTGTTGGTGCGAGAAACATTCCTAAATTTGAATAGAAAAGAATGCTTCTAGTAGGTTGTGAACCTAAATGTCTTGGTGGAACCTCCTTTAATCATTAAAAATTGTTTATGCATGGATTCTACAATGTGCTCAATAAATTTGGCTGACATGTGGAACACCATAGTGGATGTGCCACATCATTTCAAGGAGGCATGCACCCACTTCAATTGCTATCCTAATTAGAAGGGCCAAATGCTAGCATGAAATGGTATCTGAACTCATGGTTTAAAATTTCCAAATCATAAGGAGGCTTATATTCTGCTTTCAATTTGTTTCTATCTGAACTATTTTTTTAAGAAGATTTTTTTTCCATTTCATCCACTGCTTCATAATCACTAGCAAGCTTTTCTAGGTCAATGTGGACATTTCCAAATTCTTCGGTTGTAAATGTAAACCCAACACTTTTCAAAGTTCTTCTACATTAATGGATAAAAATTCTTCTTTGCTATCTTTATTAACAATTTCTCTTTTGTTATCATCATAATTTTGGGCACAAACCATGATAAATTCAGGGCAAGGGAAAACCTCATGTAACATCATGCACCCTAATCTAGTTACCCACGGTGCACTAATACTATTAAATTGGTTTTTCTTTGAGGCCTTATTCTTAGATGAAAATCTAAGTTCTGAGGTACACCTACAATAGGTTTCAGGATCATAAATATCACGGTATTCATCATTGAAACTTGGGGTTTTAAGCAATTTTGCATAATGTATTTTTTTATCTGACATTGCTCTAGTGGTACTGTTGGTAGACATGCTTATACAATGTGAAACTATGAATTCCCTATTAGTCCTTAATTTTTCTTAATTCTTAAGTCTCTTAGCCCTAAACCCAAACTTCAAAGTTTGACAAAATAAGATTTTAAGAAATGTCAAATGATGAAACATAGCCACAGGAATTCTTTCACTTACCCAACTTTTGATTCTTGGAAAGATTAATGCTGACAGTCGTGGAAACTGGGTTTTTGGAATGGCTTTGTCGGAAGTGGAACTGTGGAACCCAGAATAGGGTGGTGTCATGGTGCGCTACAATTAGCAAATTGAAGACTGAAATCTCCCCGTGTGTTGACCCTCACTTAAAAATAAAATCACTTAGCAGTATAAACTGAAAGTGCTTTTTTCAGTCCTGTATTGACAACAAATTCTAAAGAATCTAAACTATTGATCTTTGTAAATCTAATGGTTATAGGGTGATTTTGGACATTTAGGTTCACAACCCTAGTGCTTCGTGCATTTCATTCCGGAATGCAACTACAACCATAAATCAAATGTTCATCGAACGGTTGAGTAATTTATGATATATATTATAAATAGTAAACATGTGTTTTAAAGGTTTTTTTCAACCTTTAATGTGCTAGAATTCACATCAACGCCTTTATAAAATGAATTACAATGTCACATTAATAGCATAGTAACACTTAACATTGCAAATAACTTAATAAAAGGAATTACAATGTGACATAATCACATTAATAGCACAACCATTTATTTTTATTACAACTAAATGACAATTGTCAATTTCACATTATTACATAGTACAAATACAAATTTAAGCACAAGCGCCAAGCTTCTGCCATGGTCTTTGAGTTATGAATCTTTGTCGTCTGAAAATAAATGCATGGAGGAGGGCCATCGCCAATCATGGTTTCTGAAAAATATGCATGGGGAAAGGGGGAAAATCAAACAGGGGAAATTGGAGTTGTTAAAGATACAAAAAGTACTTATCCCCTTTGAAAATTAGAGTCATGCAGAGGATGAGGGGTTGTAAAACTACTCTCATCTTCTACTTGTTGCTTCCATGCACTTGGAGAGAACTTATCTCCACCAAAGCTCCCCATCTTGGCTCAAAACCTGTCTGAGAAGTCTGGTCAACCAAATCAAATTCTTTCCAATTCCACCCATTTTGAACTTGAAGGAAATTGGTCTTTTACTCTGTAACTACATAACTATAGGAAGGATAATTTAGAGTATCCCCAATAATACTAGATCATCTTCTTCCTGAATCCTTATTAACCCTACAAAATGAAAACCCTTATGACAATTCAAACATTGCACTCAAGAGTCAATAGTATAGCCTTTAGCCTTCAACGAATTATTTCAGTTGTGCTCACTATCCTTATTTATGGGCCAACAGTGTTGCCAATAGTGCCACCACCAGCCTGGTCCCTGTGTACACCTCACACGTGTCACGTGTGAGGTTGGGTTACTATAGTGATAATCACGATTTGCGCAAACCAAAAAACCAACTTAATCGATTCGAGTACTTAACTTTAGTATTTGTATTGCTTTATGTTTTACTTTTAAGTTTTAAATCTGCATGCAATTATTTCATAAATAGATAATTTCTTAAAGGAAAAAAAAATTGATATGAATAGATTCATCAATTGCTTTTTTGTGCTTTTTAGTAGCACAATTACTATGATTTCATCAATTGCTTTTTAATAGCATAACCATTTATTTTATTGCAACTAAATGACAATGTCACATTATTACATAGTACAAATACAAATGTAAGTGCAAGCACCAAGCTTCTGCTGGACCACTGGTGAAAACGTAAATGTAATACATGTTTGTCTGAAAATAATGGGACTTTTCGGGTCAACCATGGGCTCTGAAAATAAACACATGGGACTTCCCGGATCAGGCAGTAGCTTTGCAAATGAATGCATAGAGAAAGGGGGGCCAATCAAACTAGGGAAATGGGAGCCGTGAAGATACAAATGTACTTCTCCCCTTTGAAAATAAAAGTCATGTAGAAGACGAGGGGTTATAAAATTGCTCCTATCTTTTACTTGTAGCTTCTATGCACTGGGAATAGTGGTTATGCCCATCAGAGCACCTCTCCTAGTTCAAAACCTTTCTGAGAATTTAGGTGAACCAAATCAACTTCTTTCCAATTCCACCCATTTTAAACTTGAAGCCTGAACGAAATTGGTCGTTGAATCTGTGACTACATAATTGCAGGCAGAAGAATTTAGAGTATCCCCAATAATGCCACATGATCTTCTTCCTGAATCTTTATTAACCCTACAAAATGAAAACCCTTATGAAAATTTGAACATTGCACTCAATAGTAAGGTCTTTAGCCTTCAATGAATGATTTTAGTTGTGCTCACTAGTCACTATCCTTATTTAGTTATATTTGGACAACAGTGCCGCCAATAGTGCCACTACCAGCCTGGTTCCTATTTACACCTCACACCTGTCACGTGTGCACTGTGAGGTTACATATACCATATATTCATGATTCATAATGGTGATTCGCGCAAACCAAAAAACCAACTTAATCGATTTGTGTAACAGTAACTTTAGCCTTACATGTACAATTAAAATGTTTAATTTGATTGACGCCTGGCTACACGCAAACTGTACCTCAAGCCTTACATGTACAATTAAAATGTTTAATTTGATTGACGTCTGGCTGCACACAAACTGTACCTCAAGCTAACAAGTGACAAGCTGTCAAAATTGCCAGACTCCAGTGTCACTCGAACGATATGAATTATGAAAATTTGAAATCATTACAAATCTTGTTTCATTAAAGCTATGACTCATGAGTTATCCAATCAATCGCTCTGGATGTTCATATGGCATTAATCACCGCAAGCAGTACAACTACCACACGTTCTTCAAAAAGATTGAGAATTTCAATTAAATGAAATGTAATACGCTGAGTCATTGAAAAGAGAGAAATGAGCCTTGATCTCGCCACGTGTCCACATCTAACGGTTCTAGTGTTATTATGGAGGTTTCAATTCACAAGTCTACTACTTCAGAGATTTACTTGCAAAATGCACCTACAACCGTCCATCAAAAATTCATTGAATGGTCGTGGTTAGATTGATTTGCAACATTCTTTGTGTAAAACGTTCTTAAGTTTTTAAGCATTGGTCCTACGTTCTTCCTAGGCGGTCCCTCTTTTAAAAAAAACTTAATGCACGTGCATATTTCTACCACTTAATTTCTTCTATTGCTCATCGCCAAAATCCAACCCGTCAGATTCATTACCACGATGATGACCCTTGATCTAGCCATGTGTCCACATCTAACGGTTCTAGTGTTATTCTGGAGGTTTCCATTTACAAATTTAGTGCTTGAGAAATATACTTCCGGAATGCAACTACAGCCATCCATCAAAAATTCGTCGAGCGGTCTTGGTCCATAATGTCGCGTGGTTGCTAAAATTTGGAACCTTAGAACCAAAGTCTAAAGTCTCAAATTTTTTGAAACTTCCGACTACAAAGACGACCAAGAAAGACTTGCAACTAAGTTACTAAGGTAGTAAGGTTAGGAAAAGTACCAAAACCTCAACTTTGGTGAATTAAGATAGGAAAGGTGACAAGCACGGTGCATTTATGGAGAAGGCTGGCGAAATGAGGTGTTATAATGACATTCACCTATCACCCTCAATGCTTCTTCGAGTTTGAGTGTAAGGATAATAGGATTGTATCGTTTTGATGGCGTGTGATAGGTTGGAAGCCAGTGAAACAAAAAAGCAATGGAGGCCAGTTTCACCATGACATTGCAGAGGAAGTTGGACCCCTTTGTGGGTAAAGCGTCTATGCAAAGGCTGCGAGGTTTATTTCTCTACAAGGAAGAGCAGGTGGTGCAAGCAATTCAAATGATGTTGGGGGATGGATTCAAAAAATTGACACATAGATTCAGAACGAATATGGATATCTATTCGTTGGTCATGGCTTGGGGTTTAGACTTAGGAGAACTGGAAAACGAGGTGAGGAGAGTAATGAAAACTCTGGTGCATAAAGATTTTTTAGTGGACATGGAAAGCATTCTGCAATGGGCGATACCAGGAGTAGGGTTGGTAAAAATAGAAGGAATGGATGGTGGGTGTCCGGAGCTTGCAGAATTAAATCACCTCTTTATCAAATGGCCAAAGGATTGCACTAAAGACTAGTGGTGGGAAGGAGTTGAGCGTGGGTGGAAAGCACTTAAAATCTATGCTGAGCTAATGGTATTAGAGGAAACAATAGAAAATCTAAAATATGTTGCTAGAGAGGAGATGTGCAAAAAGATGGGACTGCGTCTGCAGAAGAAGCCAAAACCGTTAAAGGAGATACTGCTGCTGGAGATGGGAAAGTCTTCGAAGAAGAATGAGTAATAATGGTTAACGTAAAGTGTAGTTTTCTATTTTGTTTTTAGCCTCTGCTACAAAGGCGTAATTGTTTAGGGAAGTTCTGATACTCTGGTTTTTGAGCTGGTTATTCAGCTTTTTTGGTAGTTTTTGGATGTTGCTAAGTTTGTAAAATCTGTATCTTTTTCTTTATAATTAATAAAATAAACAAGTATCACCGATCAACTCTTTTGGTAGTTCTTGGATGTTGCGAACTTTATAGAATCTGTATCTTTTGCTTTATAATTAATAAAATAGAAAAGTATCACTGATAAAAAAAAAAACATTCTTAAATTTTTAAGCCTTGGTCCTACGTTCTTCCTAGGCGGTCCCTCTTTTAAAACAAACTTTATGCTATCGCTCATCACCAAAATCCAACCCATCGGGTTCATTACCATGATGATGACCCTTGATCTCACCATACGTCTGCATCTAACGGTTCTACTGTTATTCTAGAGGTTTCAATTCACAAATCTAGTGATTGAGAGAGATACTTCCGGAATGCAACTAAAGTCGTCCATCAAAAATTCATCGAACGGTCATGGTTAGATTGATGTGCCACATCCTTTGTGTAAAATATTCTTAAGTTTTTAAGCCTTGGTCCTACGTTCTTTCTAGGCGGTCCCTCTTTTAAAACAAACTTAATGCACTTGCATATTTCTACTACTTAAGTTCTTCTATTGCTCATCGCCAAAATCCAACCTGTCAAATTAATTACCACGATGATGACCCTTGATCTCACCACGTGTCCACATCTAATGGTTGTAGTGTTATTCTATAGGTTTCCATTTGCAAATCTAGTGCTTGAGAGATATACTTAGAAATGCAGAAATGCAATTAGATCCCATTGAAAATTCCTTCGAGCGATGAGTGAATTCCTGCAGAACTATTGGCCAATGAATTTTATTATTAGTTTGATATTATGTTTAATTCGCCAATGTTTTTTCTTAATCATTTGAAAATAGGTTTAATTCGCTAATGAATTTTATTTTTTTGTTTGAAAAAATAAAATCGCCAACACAATTATTTTTTTTGGTTGGAAAACAGGTTTAATTTGCCAATGGAAATATTTTATTGGTTTGAAAATAGATTTTTAATTACAATGAAAATATTTTAGTGGTTTTAAAAAATTGCAATTATTTAGGATTTTCCATAGACTTCTAGTGATTACAAAAGATTCGCCAATGGGGATTTTTTTTTCATGAAAAATTAAAAAATTTGCCTCTAAAATTAATATTTTTTTTTGAGAAGTATGAAAGATTTGCCAAGATTTTACAACTTCTCTGAGGGGGGAGGGGAGGGGGGTTTCTTAAAGTTTTCCCTGTCATCAACCATTTGAATCATTAGTAAGTTTTTGTAACTAAAATGTAATACCACATTAGTAACCATATTTAACTCAACTAATTTCATTATATCTTGTTTCTTGAAAATAGAATCACCCACCCTCCTAATTTGGTTAAGCAATCACAATTTCATATTCCATACTAACAATTAAGTAGCTTACATCAATCATCTTTCCAATTTCACATAATCCATAGCCCATTATCTTTATCCATAGCAATCATCGACATCATTAAGATTCAACCATGTGAGGAGGTGCAAAGACTAAAAATCTCCTAGATAGTCAATCCATGAAAATATTATGCAAGGTTCTCTTAAAAAAATAACTAGGTTTGCTACATAAGTTCAAAGAAGAATTAACACATATGATTTACAAATATAGTTGATACACCAATTCAACTACGAGTCACACCATGCACCTACTTCATTCAGCCCATAATAAAACACATACCAAAGAATATCAAAATATTAATGGTCACATAGGGGTTGATCTTACAATGTGTAGTCTTACCATATAAAGGAACATTTTCTCCCATTTGGCTCTTAATCACCATCTACGCTCTTCTCACCCAATACCCAACTCAAGCTACTCATCAAACTACAATTTTCCTTCGAAATATATCAGTTTTCAATTCCTTGTTGAATTTCTTCCATCGGTCAACCTTCCATCAAATCCTCTATTAGTCTTTCATGATTATTTTTATTTAATCTATGTTACCTTCATAAGTAATCTAATTTTGAAATACTCCCCCTATGCTTCATGTTTCCTACACAATTCCCTGCTCATGGATTTCTCTCTTGAGAAATGGTGCCTCAAACATACTGGTGTTTGGGCCTCTGTATTGTCGAACAGATAGTTGAATATCACCAGGACAAAGTTACTAGTCTGATTGAAATCCTGTTGGCAAGAAATGGTTTGTTAGTTAATTCGTTGGGTTTCAAGTTTTCCTAACTTGAGTCGTGGGGTTCTAAAATTTCATAACCTCCCGACTTAGCGACTTTGTGGTTCTCTTTGTTATCACCATGTCGTGGGTTTCAAGAACTTCACAACCTTTGACATGAGGTTCTGAAGCTCATGTTTTGAGTGACTTAGAGATTGGCGCTTCATCAGTGGGACATGGCTACTTCGGTAAGACTTTAAAGTTTGTCTCCCCGATGGACTAATGGGAACTATTATCGATGAGACTTGTAGTGGTCGATGGGACTTTGAAGGTGGTCTCCCCAATGGACCGATGACTATGGTGGGCATGAGTTATCAAGGCAATAGCGATAATTGGTGTAAGCCATGCTGACTCGACAGTGGGGATCACATGAATTGATATGGACGACATCAACATGACTTCATGATATTGGTGGGAGATGATATGATGTTCCACTGATATGTCGATGAGGTTGACTCGGTAATAATATTGATGGATGTGTGAACCACTTGGAGCGATAAAGTAAATATCGAAGGGACATCCTAATAGTGAAGGGAGACAATATAAATTCTCTTCGATAAGGATTTTTTTTTATTATTGCATGTGGGTGTCATGGTGAGTCCCAACTGATGCTGAAGTGGAAAGAAATGGTTGGCTACTGACCATTGAAGGTTGTTTGGCAGTTGCTCACTAGAAGTTGAACCAAACCATTTTCCTAGGGTTGAGAACAAATGTTATAAAACATTGAACGTTCTACAATATCAGTGAGAGACGGAAATAGAATAGGGGTAATGCTATTAGATTCTCTCCATAATGGAACAAGATGTAAATCTCCTATAAAGGTTTAGAGCTTGTAATTGTATTTGTAACTGTACTTTTGTTATTGAATAAAACAATGGAAATCTGGGCTTTTGGAGTGGGGTTTTTACCTGAAAGGGTTTTCCCCACGTAAATTTGTGTGTTCATTTTTTTTGTTCCATCTTTCATGTTTAATGGTTTTGCATGATTGAATCTATTTAATGGTGTTGTTTGGAACTGGTTTAATTAGTATTAACTTTTCTCTAAGGGTCAATGTGGGAAATGAACTATGTTTGATTCCACTTTGTGGCACAGTAGTTTGTGTCTTTGAGGTAATCTGATGAAATTAAAATTACTAAAGGCATTACTGATCTTGGATGTTTCTTTCTGAGATGACCAAAATTTCCCAACAAGTGGTATCAGAGCATTCTTCTGGGATTTTCTTTTTGCTTGCATGTGCAGGTTTGTGAGTTGCATGTACTTGCATGTGTGTTGCATGTACTTGCATGGACTCGCATGTGGCTTGCATGTGCTTGCATGTTGATGCATGTATGAATTCCTGGTGTTTCTGGTTCTAGGTATTCCTTCTATGAAGATTTCTAAGTGTGGTAGGCTTAAGGAAATCTAAAGGAATCGACTAATGTTTTGATCCTTTGGTGAGTAGAAATTCTTGCTCATTTGTTTGAGTTCCAAGAGACAACACACAATATGGAAGATGGAGAAACTTTCAAGTTGTTCATTTTGAAATGATGTGACCTGAAGCTTGTGAGTTGGAAGTGGTATAATCCTGATGCATGGGGTGGAATATTAATTGCTCTATGATTGTGTTGCAGCAAAGCTTTCATATTGGGTGTATGTGTGAGAGGTTCCCTGATGATATGGAGAAGCTTGAGTTGTTTCTTAGCTATAGAGAAATGTGCTTATACTGGTTATTTTTCCTAGCATTGGAAGGCACAATTTTATGTTACCCTGATTGCATGTAGGCTATGGAGTTGATCATTGGATGATCTGGAAGCTTCTGAAATAGCCTGTCTCTCTCGGATGCATGTGCATGTTGGTGGTTGTGGAGTTGGCCTAGAATTGGGCTAGAGTTCCTAAACTACTTCTTCCTTTAATGGATATTTTGTACTTACATGGCTCTATGGTTTTGCAAGTTTTATATGGTCAAGAAAAAACTTGTGGTCATGTGGAGCTGCATTTAAAGCTATTTTTCTAGACCTTGGCTTTTGGGGTGTGACTAGATGAGATAGTTGCAGTTCTACATGCATGCTTTGTGCATGGTAAGAGGAGGTGTGATGTCTTCTCTGCATGGGAGTGTTGGTATGTGATTTGTCACTTAACATTCTTGTGGTGATGCTTGGTGGTTTCCTAGACTATGGTGCTCGAGTTGTGGACGTGATTGGAAAATCGGATTTGAACTTGATCTAGTGTTTGAGTCATGTTGTCTACATGATTATTCTCTTTGAGATCTTAGTTTTGTAGTTTCCAGTGTGATGATGGGTTTTCATGATATATTGAATGGATCTATGGGTTGTGCAATGTTGTGGGTTGTCTTTACTTACATGTTTGTTGT
>VDFB02141931.1:0-84277 GCA_007258455.2 Sequoia sempervirens
GTGCATACTTGGTGTATTCTTAGTATAATGTTGGATGATAAAGTACTCCATATTGTGTGTTGTGTTGTGATGCACTACGTTGTGAGTTGGAATATCGTTGTTTGATTTTCATTATGGCCTAGTAAGTGAATACTAGTGCATGGGTGAGCTTTCCTTAATGCATTTTGATGCTCTTGAATGCCAAATTATGATTGAATCCCATTTATATCACATTCGAAAGATTAATTCTAATTGCTGTTTGGGCGAACTCTTAGAAAAATCTTGTAACAATTTATTGCATAATGTTGTATAAGAAAGTTGTTTAGCAATGAATGGGAAAATAAGTTTGTATTTTGTGCTCCTTCCTTAATGTGAAGACCCTATTATGAGTATACATGTGATGTGTTGTGAACAACCTATACACGATTTGTGTATCCATGGGCTTGTGATACTAGGTATCCATCCTTGGATTGTATCCATAGCTACAAGTATGGTGGAGTCATACTTGTATGGTTGCTTGTTTGTACACTCTATTGAGAGCCAACTTTGGTGTTGATGACCTTAACATGTGTGGAGTTGAGATGAGGAAAAATTAGGAAGCTATGGTTCCATGTTGTTGCATTAGTCTAGGGTGAACCTCTAGAGCATACCTTTCTACACAAGAGTACCTCCTACTCCTTATTAAATGGGCTCTTAAGTGGTTCATTGTAAGATGCCCAATGATGATTTTTGCACAATGACAGTAAATGTCAACACCAAATATCTTACATTCAAAACTCCTAAACACAGATCAACTCACAGGAAAGAAGACTGATAACTCAGAACAATAAATGACAATTGCCAATTTGATTCTTCCCACAATAGCAAAATAAAGAAGCCACAGTATTGTTGTACCCAAACCAAATTTTTTGCTTCACTAAGGCATTTTGCTTAATTGAGTCTTAAAATTGTTAAAGTGATGTCAGAAGATCATTTTTGGGCTTTTTAAATATGGAGTTTGTGTCAGTTTCATGTCTGTCTGTTACTGAGGAAATTCAAGAAAAGTGAAAATATGAAGGAAAATCATCAAAATTCTCTCTGAAGAGGGGAGCATATTTTCAAAAGGGCGCCCTATCTTTTAGGGGCTCAGATCTTGTTTTTAGGGTTTGTCACCTCCAACAGACATTTGTCCGGCATCACGTCAGCTTCGCAACGGGCTATTAAGCTTATCAAATGGACCTGTTTCGTGCAAGTTATGGAAGATATAGCACAAAACGAGAAGAATGACAAAATTGGCTAACACAGGAGAAAAGAGCAGCTTTTGAAAAAGGCGCCCATCTTTTTGAGGTGTCAAATGAAGGTTTTTGACTAAATGTGACCCGAGATGTTTGTCTCACATTTGTTCAGGCTTCGCAATGCATCTGTCAGTGGATGAATCTGAGTTGCTGGGTTGCCTGAGCTAGAGGTCAAACCTGGGGTTAAATCTTGGTCAAAATGTCAAGGGAAAAGCAAAAGAGCACATTTTCAAAAAGGCGCTTGAGCTTTTGAAGCCTTTAATGCCTTCTTATTGGTGATCTCAGATATTCAGCTTGTCCGTGTTACGTTCAGCTATCCGTTGCCTATCTCCGTCAGATCAGAAGATGACCTGTTAGCCTGCAGTCGATGTTTTAGTATTATTTTGGTCAATTCCAGAAATGGCTAAGTCTGGTGGAAAAGGAGCAACTTTTCAAAAAGGCGCCCTTGATTTTCACCCCTCAGATGATGTTTTCCGGAGAAATGTGCCTTTGGAGCTGTCATGTGGAATGAGGTCAGCTCCGCAGTAAGCTTGTGATCCAGTCATGAAACTTGGTCAGTCAGAAGTTATGAAGGATTTGATTTTCCCTTCGTATGAGATAGAGATGAGAAAATTTGATTAAGTCTAAGAAAAAGAGCAGCTTTTGAAAAAGGCGCTTGGATTTTTAACCCTTCAGATCTTGGTTTTATGATGTTCAGTCTCAAGGTACCTTTTGATCAGTTTTTGTCCTGCTCTGCGATGCATCTGTCAGCTAGCCAATCGGTGGAGTCAGTTAGCCAGTGTCGGAGGATGAACAGAGGTCCCGAAAGAGGTTTAAATCCAAATTTTCATCAAAATTGGCTAAGTCTGGAAAACGCCTAAAGAGGTCAAAGTTGATTTTTTGAAAGAAGTTGACTGGTGCGCCCTAACTTGAGTTCTGACTTCAGTTAGACTGAATGATTTCTGGGTTGTCATCTCCAGTTCATATCTTGGCATGTTGAGTGTTCTTTCAGTTCGCATGTCAAGTTAACTTGTTTGCATGTTCACTTAACTGAAGTGCATGTTTGAAAATCAACTTAAGTTTGCATGCATGGCGCATTAGTTGAAGTTGTGAAGTTGGCGCTTCACTTTTTGTCAACTTCAGTTTCTAAAAGGGACGCTTTAGTTCTTAAAGCATGTGAAGTATGGCAAATTCAATATGAGTTGTCAACTGAAGCTTAAATTCGCATGATGCTTTAAATAGGATTTTGCAACTGAAGCTTAATAAGGCGACTTTAGCATGGTGCTTTATTTAGTTCATTTTAGTTTCAGTTAACTAAAATTGAGGTCCAATCACAAGCCAAGCGCAATTTTCAAGGTTGAATGCACTTCTTACGATTTTTGGTGATGAAACTCTATTTATTCAAGTTTAGGCGTCCATTATTTCTTCATCACAAGCTTAGAAATATACATTCTTCTTGAGCGAGCAGCAATTTAAAGGTGCTACAGGTGTCAGAATTCAGCGTTCTTCATAGCAACGGATTCAAATTGTTCAGAAGAAGAAGATTCCAAACTCTGTTTTCAGTTTGCATGCAGGTTTCATCGAGTTCAAAAACAGAGATAGGCAAATTCTACAGAAGCAGAGCAAATAAAACCTTCTTTCTTCTGTCTTATTTCTTCTATTTCTCATCTTAGGTACTTTCTTCGCATGTCAAAGAAATTCAGCATATTTTCAGAATTTGATCATCTGGGTTCACATACTTCAGTATTTGCAGCAAAACCCATGTCTTAGATTTTTTCGAGAAAATTGCCCCATAGTCTTCATTCTGAAGCTCTGTGCTTTTTTCCAAGAATTTCTTTGCATGTGGGCCTAAAACACATTTTTTCGAGAATCAAACTTTCTGGGTTGTCTTAGAATTTGATTCTACACAAAACCCACATTTCAAAAAAAAATCGAAATTTTTTCCCGCCATAGGCTATTTTTAGCCTTGTCTAGAATTTTCGAGTTTTGAAAGTTGTTCTCAAGTATCTGACTTCTGATCAAAGTCTTCACTTTTCAAATGCAGTTCAATCTCATTGATTATAGACCAAATAAAGGCTCTTAGCCATAATTTTGTCAAAACTTGAATCTGAGACTTAAATCATATTTTGCAGTGATTAATGCGGCGATGCAGGAGGGTGTTAGCAGCAATTTATTGAGAAATCTTGAGCGTTCCGGATTGCTGGCAGCGGCATCTATTCCTGTTACCACTTTTGATCTCGAGTTCGTTCTTGCTTGTATCAAGCATTATGACTCATCTTCACGACAAATCAGATCAGCTGATGGGAGGGTTGTCTGCAGTCTCAAACCGAAGGATATAGAGAAATGTTTCGCTATTCCTCCTCGATCAGATAATTTCACTGTGGTTATTGAGGCCTGTGGGAAGATATGGGATGGAGATCGAGAACGTTCGCAGAGAAAGGTGGCTTAGAGATGGCTGAAAGTTCAAAAGACTAATATGCTTAAAAAGATTGGTCGTGGTGAATTCAAGGATGAGGTTGCTGTTTTGATAACTTTGCTCAATCGAGTTACAGGTCAAGAGGATGCTAGCACTTTCTGATCATGGATGTTTTACCTTATTTCCAGAATTCTTGATGGCACAGAACATTTTGACTGGGCTATGTTGATTGGTGATTGCTTACATCAACAGATTACTGATTTTCTCAAGTTTCATGAGTTTCATTTGATATCTTACTTGGTCTACTTAGTTGCATTCCAAGGCAGTTACAAGCATCTAAAAACTAATGGTACTCTTGGTGTTCAACGTGTTCATGAGTACTATTCTCAGTTGGAGTTTTCTAAGTCTGAACAAGATTTCCGAGCAGTGAATGATCACTTTTCTATGAGGATAGTCAGAGATCTTGATAATGAAATGCACATTCGTATTTCTGCCGAGGCAAAATCAGCGATGGAGACTTGGGCGGATTGGTTTATCCAATTCCCTACTTTCACATACATTCGGGCTTATGGATATGTTGGAGAGCCTCTGATGTTGCCGAGGTACCCTTTAGACAAGATCATCTTCATGGAGTTTCTTAGACAGATGCAACATGTTCATTTCTTTCTTCGCAGTCGTCATAAGACTGCAGCTTATTTTCCATTTGGATTGGGAATTTTCACATGCAGCACGGCAACGGATGCTAAGCATATGTCAACCAAGATAGAAAGATTCAAGCTTAAAATTCATACTAAGAGGCGTTCCTATGATCCTTTGGGTCATTATGCAGACAGGTTAGAGCGAGGGATTGCACATAAGCCAGCACTTGAAGATTTCTGGGCTAATTGTGAAGATGAATTCGAGGTTCGTTGTCGTCACTATTGTAGACTCACTATCGCTCAGCTCTCTGATTACTTATCAGAGGATGTTGATGGTTTATCAGATGATGATGGAGAAGTTCTTCTCAATTCATATGCCAAAGATCAAATTGCTCGGCAGCCACTTCGCTCACCAGATTGGTATGCTAAAGAGAATACTTCTATTGAGGAGGTGTCTAAATCGGTTATCAAGACCAGCAAGCAATTCTTGGAGAGTAAACGGAGGCAAAAGTTAGTTCCTGTGACAGAGCTGCAAAAGAATTTTTCTTCATTGCCTTCGACTTCGAGGTCAAGGCCTCGGGTCAAGGCTATTGTGATTCCTCCTGAAGGAGTTAGACTCAGTGGAAACACGGGAAAGAGGACTACTGGTAAAAGGAAGCAGAAGCAAGTTGAGAATGTACCTGAGATTCCAGTAGAGACAGTCATTCAGGCTGAGCCTCACGTTTCACCTCCTAGTTTACCACATGTGCAACCTATTGACATAGATTCAGAGCCTGAGATACCAATTCGAGTAGGATCGGAGACAACTGAACCACCACAGGTTGATACATCAGGGACAGTCTCTCCTCGAATTGATAATATTGTTCAGTCTTGTTGGCTCGAGAGGTCTTTGGGGAGACAGAGACGAGAACCTTCATATAACCTTGATTTATCTGAGTTCGGTGAACCTTATCAGAGAAGGTCGAACAAGAAGATTAAGAAGCAGGTGCATATTGAGAAGACTCCAGAATCAGAGATTGTTATAGAAGTTGCTATTCCTCCAGAGGGAAAGAGCCTAGATGAAGTCGAAGTTGGTGACTTTACTTTCACTAAGGCAAATCTTGGCAAGACCACTCGAGAGACAGACGTGAGCCTTCTTAAGATTGTCACCAATAATCTTGAAGAACGCATCACGAAGGATGGAGAGGATAAGGCATTGCTTAAGGCTGAAAATAGTCAACTTCGTCAGTATATCTCTGATCTTGTTCACGGAAATTCAAGTAGAGAGCCTGTTCTTCCTTAGAATACACCTGCAGAACAACGAAAGCTGGATCAGTTAGTCAGTCATGGTAGACTTTTGGATAACTGGATTGAAAGCTTAGTCGTTACAGGTCAACGTCTTCTTGCGGATTTGTATCAATTGAGAAGTGACGCACATAAACTTCGTCAAGGTATTCAGTTGCTCGAGGTTTCAATTGCAGAGAGTTTAGCCAAGGATCGAGTTCTTGTGTCCTAGTTGTCTGTTGCATATGACGCCTTGGAGGTTGATGAAGATCAAGAGAAAGTTTTTACTTGGAGGGAGCAGCACCTTTTCAAAATGGAGATATGTGAAAAGGTTTCTACCAAGTTATTTTCAATGAAAGATGATGTTGTTGGAGCTCTTGCGCTTGTTAGTGGTTTTGTTGTTTAGATTCCGTGTCGTTATCTTCTTGAAGATGGCATGTATATTGCACTTAATGAAGTACAAGCTGAGTTCGAAAAGCTGGTTTGTGATAGCCTTGAAGGAGATCCTGTGGCGGCTAAGTTGGAGAATATTTCAGTTATTTCAGCTAGTTTCAGAAAGGCGATTGAAGATGTCAGAGAATGCATGCATACAGTCAAGGAAAGTGACAGAGAACTGAAGAAACAGATTGTTGTTTTGGACAGCATCAAAGTGCCAGATGACAGAGAGATTGATGAGTTCTTGGTCGAAGTGTTAGACCGAGATGACATGGAGTGATCTGCCAGTTGGAACTTGCAGTTAGTTTCGAGGATAGAATCAAGAGCAGCAGTTAACTCGACTTTGAGTCTTGAGTTCACTTGCTGACTTCATACATGCTCACCTCTTCCTTAGGATTATCTTCACAGGAGTTAGGGTTAGGGTTTCCAGTTAACTGAAGGTAGTGTCCAGTTAACTTTGCTTTAAATAAGGACGTGCATGCTTGCACATTGTCCATTTAGATTAGATGTATCGGTTAACTGATGGTAGCTTTCCAGTTAACTGTATAGTTTCCTTTATTAGGGTTTAGTAATAAATCTTGCATGCATTGCAAGACTGTAGTTGACTCAAGGTGATTTTAGGGTTCCCTACACCTTCGATGTCTATAAATAAGAGCTTTTGCTCATTTGTACATAACTTTTGCACGAGAGAAATATATGCCGTGGCCTACCTTGCCCTCAATATTGCTCGCTCAGATTCTGCTCATGAGTATTTACTATTGTGATGAATTGTTATGCCACATAGGGTTTCATGCAATTATGATGGTGAATGCTTGCCTTAGTTAGATATAGTGGCTAGTTGATCGTAGATTGTATGCGTGTCTCGCCAATGCAATTTATTATCCTAGTTGGCTATCCTTCATGTTATGTGTTCAATAAACTCGTTCAGATTGAGCTATAGATGTGCCACCTTGCCTTCAAGTTGAGAATCTATTCTTGGTTATTGTATGATGTGTGTGAATAATAAACTTATTCAGATTGAGCCGATAGTTGTGCCACCTTGCCTTCAAGCTGAGAATCTGTACTTAGTTTATCGTGTATTGTTGTTTCCAATAAGCCTATTCGACAAGCGATAGTTGTGCCACCTTGCCTTGTGAGTCCGCACCGCTTATCGCCGATAATCATCCCCGCTCCATTTCCTCATGCTCGCTTTCTTGAGGAAACCGGATAGATTTAAAGTAGTTAGCTTAGTTGTAGTTAATGATCTGCGAAACCGAAAAATCCTTAGCTGCAACGTTCTTGGTTTTCTTAACCTTGTGCCTCTTCCAGCTGAGAACAAAAAGATAGGACTTAGATTACTTCTCTTTTCATGCATTCCAGCACAACGAGGGAGCTTCCCCTCCTAATTTGAAGAGCACTCATTGCGTAGTGTACATAGCTGTCCGTACCAACTTGCACTCCAGAGGTGTTAGTTTTTACGCCAACAAGTATGATGGGTGAATATATGATATAACAAATATCGCTCAGATTGGTGCGCTACAATAATGTATACTCACACCTAGTGACATACATTCACATTTGAAGGATACAAAGTAGATTGTTTAATAGAGATACATGAAATTGATTGCGTACAATAATCAACATGGGATAGGATGATGTAGCAAAAATATAAGGAACTCACAGTAATAGGCGACCATGAGAATTACGCAGATAGAATGCCAACACAACCAGACGCAATAGGAAATTTGATTAGTGGCCGATGAAATGATACTAGCGAGTGTATTACTCTATTTGTTGTATCGATTGGAAATGAATTGCTTGTTGACCCATATGCACTAGCGGATCATATACCCTGAGATGAGAAGAAAACAATATGCGGTGCAGATGGCGGCACCCTGAAAGTGGCGCCCTTTCTCAAACTCTCATATGCTTATGACAACGGCATTTGAGTGAGCGCCTAGGAATCACAGTTACTAGTTTAGTGGGATCCTGAAAAGAGAACTAGATTTGTGTCGATCCAAATAGTTTCACTGGCTTAAATACTCTTGTTCGCCTTGGAAGGTAATCGCGTATGAAACTATGGTGTGGCGCAAGCCAAAGGCTCCGCCACATGCCTAATTGCCACTTTCAAGTAGTGGCAGCCAATTGAACTCCATAGACTTGCAACGGAATAGGCATTAGAAGAACTCTCGGGTGTGGAAGGTATCAGAAATCACAGTCGCAAGGGGTTTTCGTCCCTACCTTGATGCCAAAGCTACAGAGGTTTGCGTCTCTAGCAGGTTCGCATGAACAAGTCCGATCATGATGATCTTCTCAAAACAAATCATTCAAATATATATGCTATCATAGTGCCTTCCCAAATGGGTCGGCCAAGACCAAAAATATTTGTTATTATTTTAAAAAATAATTGTTATTATTTTTAAAAAATAATTGTTGTTATTTTAATTATTATTTGAAATATATTTTAAATTCAGAATTAGTGTTTACAAACACTATTTTCCTGCCAAATTTCAAATTTAGGGCATGGCTAAGTCGGGGACACAACATTCATAATGCTAACCTATCATGCATTGTCTTCCTAATGATGCTATTGGCACCTGGCATGATTTTGGTTACAGATTGGTATGGGCATGATGTTTGGCCTCAATACTTGGTGCAAGTTTGCTCCTACTTTTGGGTATCCCACATTTAAGTTACAGATCTATTGGATTGGGAAAAATTTGGCATTATGATGGAGCTAGACATTTTAAAAATTGTTATCATGCTAGCATGTTAGAACATTCATTGCGTGGCAATATGAACTATGCTATGTTATTGCCTTTTTGTGCTCTTGGTTATTGCTATATCCCAAACATGTTCCAACATGAGACATATGGATGTGATGTTGCACTACACTAATGATTCAACATAGTGTAGGTTGTGAAGACATGTTGCTACTTGGGAGCAAGCTTGGGCTCAAGAACACGATTCCATGTAGTATTATGTGAAGGAATTTATGAGGTATGTCATTATTGGGTGAGGCTCATTTGCATATGTAGAAGAGAACCTCATGTTTGCTATGATACTTGTGTGGGAAAGGATGAGATAGCATATGAGAGTGCCTAGCCATGTCAACCTTTAGCCAACAATATGTGGATTTTTCATGCCTTGTTTGCAAAGCACAATATCATGCTACATGGTGCTTGCTTATGCCTTTTCTACAAAGCACACATAAAGGACTATGTAATAGTTGTGAGCATGAATTCCCTCCTTCCTTATTGATGACTTGTTTTAGTCCTCAGTGTTGTAATGTACAGTTTCAGGAATTGTGAACTTTTCTTTCAATTCTTGGTGATCTTTTTATCTTACTTGAGTGGAGTAGTATGTAATGTCCCCTTTCTAGTCGCCACCAAGGGAAGTTTATTTTAGCCTTTATTTATTCTCGGGGGCTAAAAGGTGAAATAAGGGAATAATATATTAGATTAATTATTTGTAAAGTTATCTCAAAATTATAATATCATAAGATGACTTTATAAATAATTAATTTAATATTATAGTGACTAAAAATAAAATAATATAAAAAAAAGTCACTTAAGTGAATAAAATAATATTTTATTCTAAAAGCTTCTTGGAGACTTGAAGAGAATTCTTTATAAGGAGCTTTTGTCTTTGCATTTGGGCATCTTGGTTATTGACATATTTTCTACTATTGGTGAGCTTGAATGCTTAGCAATTTTCTTGAGGGTTTGAAGACTCTAAGGTACCCGTTTTGGTTGTGCAATATCGACCCTAGCTGGAAGGGAGTGAGAGATAAATCAGTCTTTCACATTGTGCCAAAATTTAGTGGCCATTGGCCAAATTTTGACAGTTGGGAAGAAATCGATTTAAGAAGAAGATTGGCAGATTTTTGTTGGAGAAATCTCAGTCCTTAGGAAGGACAATTTTGCTTGGAAAGGACGACTTTATTGGAGGATTCAATTTTCTTATTGCTGGTTGCAAAATTCTGTGATATTACCTCAAGCTGGGTGCACTAAGAAGAGGTGCAATCTTGGAAAAGGAAGCATATAAAAATCTGATAATATTCAAGGAGGGTCGTGGGGACTCAAGAAGACATAGCACAGCATTTTGGAGGACAAAGACAGCCACTTCAAGGAGATTCGACTTGGTTTATGCTGGCAGCAATATTATACCAGGTTCTACAATTTTGTTGTATGGCATTTAGAGTCACATTTCCATATAGGTTTTCATTGCTGACTTAATCAGCATATTGTCAATATAATTACAGTCATGATATAGCAATAAGATTGCATATATTGCATATGTAATGCTGTCCTATACACAGCAGTTTGGCAATATCATTTCAGTAATGTTCATGTTGAAAAGAAGAGTGGGAACTCATATGTAATAGGTCTGATTGCACTTCATTTCCAGTTGTAATTACCTTCATTCCATTGCAATATCATATTGGAGACATAAGGAGTTTGGCAGAAAATTGTTTGACAAAATGTCTTCTAGCTGTAGGTGTTGATTTGCATTAGATTAAGTCATATATATGCATTTGAAAAGTACAATAAGAATTGCATTGCATCTTTGTTATTTGTTAAGCTTCCTAACATACATTTTCAAGCATTACACAAGCATTGGCAATCATCAAAACAAAAACACAGCAAACTGAAACTCAAAACAGCAAGTACAGACTTTACATGACAACTGTTTGACGAAATGTCCAAGGCCTGAAAATTGGAAAACAAGGTCAGAATTTGCTAAGGACATTACACAGCAATTATTATTTATCTTTGGTTGTAATTTGTTTAGCCACACTTCAATATTGTTATTCACATGACTCTCAAGGTTATATTTGATTTATAATTGAAATTGCTTGCATTTATTTTCCTTATTGTTGGAATTGAAATTTTCTTTCTTTTGGTATTTTTGGATTTGTGGTGGCTGAACTAGATCTTTTTGTTTGCAAGTGCTGGTCCTTGTGTTGTAATGTTCTTCCTACCATGCCTATGGAGAGCAGCCCCTAGTAGAGTGTATATAAGCAAGTAGACTTGGGAAAATTTTGAGGATGGAAGTAAATGTGGACTGGTATGGGACAGTCATCATTCATTTATCTTCTTAGTGATGTATATTCTTTTGGTGACGACTTCTTGGAGGCTAATCCCCTTATACAAAGAAGAGGCAAGATTGTTTCCTTATAATGGCACACCCCTTCTCTCAAGTGTGCCCCTTGATACCAACCTTGATTTTGTTTGTCAAAGTGTCACTATGCTTCATTGAGGTGCATGCCTAGACATGAGGTGCATTCCTAGAAATGAGGTGCACACCTATCTTCTAGCTTTTCATAATTGATTGAGTGTGTTTTTCCTTTGAGATGTACACCTATGTCTATGCCTTTATTTTGAATTGAAATGCATTATATCCCCTCTACAAGGTGCACATTTCGAGACCAGATGCACACTTCACCATCTTGAGCACGCTTCTCATACTGCCTTCTAAAATTTTGAAACCTCCTATGCATAGGTATGCCCCTCATGCTAAAGTGCACACTTGACAACATGAATTTTATACCTTTGATTTGCAAATTAATTTTTCCCTTTATGATGTCCATCCCTACTCCACATGTGTGTACCTATGCATAGGCTTTTCACTGTCTTGAAATGGAAGCCAAAGTTTTCTTTGTAATGGTGCACCCTTGTCCCCCAAGTGTCTATATGCTGTCTTTTGCTTCTTTGAAATTTGAAATCAAACTTTCCTTCTTTCAGGTGCACCCCAAACCTATAGGTATGCACCTATCTTCATGACTTGCCAACTATCTAAACTTTCTACCATTTCCTCTAAAAGTTTGTTTCTTCCATCAAGTGAATGACTTGAAGGACTTTGTTCCATAATCTCACAAAGATTTGAAAGGACAAAAATATGACAAACCAAGCAAACAGGACAAGACCTAATAATGACTTATACATAGGAAAAAAACAAGCTTCAATTTAAAAAGTTGATGCAATACGAAAGTTTTGTAGAGGTACAATAGATTCACAAATTTCTATATGGAGAATTTCAAAAAGATGGATTTCACAAATTTGACATTTGGAGCTTGACTCCATAGTTAATAATCAACATCTATATTTTGAATATCAGTGATTATCATTTGCTTGGGCATCATTACTCTCTAACAATAGTTATCAGTTAACCATTGTATCCACTATGCAACTAACTGCCTTACTAAAAATAGTAAGGGTCTCTCTCTAACATTCGCTGACTTACTATAAATAGTAAGTCCCTCAAAACTGAACCAAAGACTTTTGAATACAATGCCTCAGAACATAAGAAGTATCTGAAGAGATGAACACTGACAATTGCCACTTGAAGAGCTCCACAACTCCCAAACTAGACCCTTTAATCCACCACACTAGCCTATGAGGGTCAACTAATAGGCTAATCCTTCGAACTCTGATGCTCACTAAAATGGGGACATTACAGTCCACCCTCCCTAAAATTGCTTGTCCCCAAGCAATCTCTACTGCAAAGAAACACCACCTTTGGAAGGCCCAAAAGAAGAACTGTGAAATGTCCCATGCATCTCTAACGGACTCCTGTAGCACCAACATAGACACAACTAAGCAAGCTATCCCTAGATCCCAAACCCATAATGGAAGTCTGTCATGTCTAACATCCTCAGACTTCCACTGTGCTCTATTGCCTCCAACTTCACCATGCTGAAAGTGGTGAAGCAACCCAATGGGACCCGTCCAATACTCAATGCCAAACCTATCACCACCTAGATCCCAATACAATCTGAATTCACACCCATCTGTCATGAGGAGATAAGAACATCTAGAAGCATCTACTACACCAAATCTCTCTCTGTCCTCTGCTAAACCCTCATGGATGTGATAACTAACCAAGCCATCATGCCAACTGACACCATAGTCACCCTGTAACCATGTACACGTGTGAAAACTCTGTGACATAGAAGTAGCAAGCCCTGTCGGATACATATCAGCATGATGGATAACTGACTGTTGTCCCTACAAGTAATCACCCACAAACAACTGAGTCGGGCACTTGCAACCGCTAATCCCATCTTCTGAAGATGGCAAACTCCCACCCTACAACGGATGGTATAAACCCTGAGCCATTCCACACTGGCGCATCATCAATTCCTCCGTGTGTGGACTAAAGGAGAAGTGATGAGCACTCCTCACTATGCAATCAAGATAAAATGCTCCCGCCTTTGTCAATGGCTGACCATCATTGTCCCATGGAAGTAAATCAATTGCATGGGATGAAGTGACTGAATTGCTTCCAGGTGAGGGGAACAATTCAATGTGAGTACCAACCTCCATACTAGATGATGCCCAACATATCTCTTGTGATGATGATGGAGTAGCGACGTGATCTGTCACACAACTCTAGGGAGAATCAGCTATCACATCACAAGAGCTCTCAAACTCCTGCTTTGCATCACCTAACATGGGACTAACCTCAAGAGAACCTGGTGCAACAAGTGGTTCTCTGCTGCTCTCAACCAATGCACTCACCCCATCTGAATTAACTACACTAACATCTGTGATGGATGTAACCACATCCTCAACCTGCTCACAGCTATGAACCACGGGTGTATGCTCCTCACCAACTACTGCCATGGAAACTTGAACTATATCAAAAGATGGTGAAGACTGTGCTAAACTCAACGCCACAGTAAGCTCCTCAATCCGTGACTGTGACTCTTGGAGGGCCAACTGATTGCTCTTCAACGAGTTCATAGTCACCTTAAGCTCATGAGTGAGCTCATCAACCTCCTCTTCCTTTCCCTTCAATGCATCAAAACAAATCCCATCCCACTTGAGAAGGTAATCCCGATTGGATAGTAACAATAAATAATTATTCTTCATTATCCCAATTGTTTCTCTAAGTGTATAGAATTTTGTAAGGGAAAGTCCACAACCATCGTGCTCAACTGTCACGGGAGTACCTCGACCATAAGTGGCCAACATCTAACGAGCAACATTAAAATGCTCTAAGGCTGTGGCAATTCTACTATCATTAACCTTTAATTGCCCTACTAAATGATGATACCCCTGTGACGAAACGTCTCCACACAAATCTTCCGATTTGTCATCTACACTGTGATATGAGGCTGAATCGACGTCACTCACCTCACGATAAGCAGCATCATGTGTGCTATCAACTGTGCACACATCAACAACTAAGGTACTGCCACTATGTACCTCATAGGATGGCTCAATTGACAAGGCAGAAACTGCTGTTATGACAATATCTTCACACACTTCTGCCGCCCAAGTCATTGCATATCCATCCAAAGCACGATCCTAGATTCATTGCCAATAAATAAATTTTCTGCTTTGTTTTCTAAGGTCTGATATGAAAAATTAGACTCATAATGGCATGATTCTTCCTCATAAATTGCATCATTTGTACCCAAATCATGTGACAACTCTGTAGAAACATCTATCTGTGAAAACACTATTGTCTCATGCTGATGCAAAGATTCCTTACTGCTATCATGAAAATCGGAATGGTTATGGGACAAATTTTCCATGCTATCTTCATGTTTGACACTCACATCTTGCGTGTCAATACTCAAAGTGACTCCCACAACATTTTCTGCACTTATCATGACATCAACACCATCATTACGCTCAAGCAAAGGACTGCTGTCACAGAAATCAGAATTGTTATCATGACTGATAACAACTTCTTGAGCGTTAATAATGTCAACATTCTCTTCAAAACTCACCTTCTTTTCTTGCACCTGCACCTCCTCAACCCAATAGGACCTCAGCCTACCTTCACACTATTCAAAAACACTGCATACCAAAATGTAAGCAGCTGGAGATGTCAATTTTTCTCACTTACGAACAGCTAGAAGTAATGACATAATAGGCTGAGATATATTATCCATGTTATCAATGATGGACATCATAATAACTCCCATGTAGTTTTGGGTAGATTGATTATGTGCCAAACTGATGGACTCCAAGAAAAGTCGGAACAACTGCAACACAAGATCATGATGAACAAATTCCAACATGGCAACACATGATCTTACCCCTGCCATCAACTCTAATAACTTAACCCTTCTTCCAAATGTAGGACTACCAATGTCATCAATCCCAACCATATTGTCAATAATCAGCTGAAAAACCTCACCCATGATGGTCGTGTCATAAGTAACTCGAGGAGCTGTGATCCTTAAAAACTGACTGATGCATAGGGCAACCGCGAGCCTAACCTCACTGTCACTGTGTCTCAAGTACCTATGCTCACTCAAAGCTTTCACTATAGGAACCATCGCTATCTGAAGCAATGTTGAAGGTGACTGTTCTACATAACTCAAAATTTCTTCCAACCTATTCAAAATACACAATGTATCAAATTTGGATTGTGATGATTTGCTAAGTTTTTTACCCTATTTATATAACATCTTGGCTAACCATTTTCCATCACCCAAATCCATTATTTTTCCACTGCTTGAACTCATTTTAAAACTTGACTGGAGACTATAAAACCGAATATATCATCAAATGGTATTCAAGCTTAATGCATTGACTTTCTGTTCTTAGTTATGCTAAAAGAGTGCTAACACTTAGAAATGTGCACCAAACTTGCTACTAGTTCAATCTGAATGATTATAAAAGGAAAATCTGTATATACTACTTGCTCAGAATGATCAATAATTAATGAGTGAACTACAACAATCACACTCAAAAATTAGTTACACAACAACCAGTGCATTTCAAGGGTATTCTGGCTATACATTCTTCAGTTTTAGCAATAGCAGCTCAATACACAGTTCCAAAATACATATAAATCCCAAATGACTTGTATGCTCCAAAGATAGCCACATAAACATGAAGTTCATAGCTTTATATGATCTTAATGACACTTAATCACCACCCACAATTTTTTTTTTTTTTCCCTGACGTTTTATCTTATCTGCAAGCTACGATTTCCTTCTCACTTGCATTTGTCTTTATTTGGAATACGTCTTTATCTGAAGGCCTTCAATTTTATCTTTTATAGTAGTTTGCAGTTTGTCTTTTTTGTATTGTCTTTATCATAGTTGTCGTGAGACTGGTATTGGTATTGGTACGGGAGATTGGTACCGGTACTAGTATGGCATTTTTTTGAAAATAGAAGACAGGGGTACTTGGAGATGACATTTTTTTTTTATATAAAAATTAATAATATATATTGCAAGCCTAATTTAAAAAATTTCAAATTGTTTTATTTAGCATCACTAGTAATATCCACAACAACATTTCTCTTGTGGAGATTACTGGTGATGCTATTTTTCAGATTGTTTTATTTAGCATCACCAACAATCTCCACAAGAGCATTGCCCCTGTTTAAAACCACGATTTTAAACAAGGGCAATGCTCTTGTGGAGATTACTGGTGTGAAATATGCTAACCAATTTTTTCGAAGGAATAACACAAAATAACCAGCAATAGATGATTGGATTAGCGTTAGCCTCAAATCAAAATCTGAACTTGAATGGAAGATGCTGAACTTGAACTGAAGAAACTGAACTTGAATAGAAGAACTACTCAACGTCAAGAATGTGCACTCAAGATCCCACTGAGGGCGAGGTGCTAACATATGACGGAGTCTAGAAATTGAAATTAAGAACTATCAGGCGGATAACCAGCCATGAGAAACAATTCCACGCTACCACCAAACAGTGGGGGGAAAAGATTACAAATGAAAGCAATTCATCCGCTGCGGCGGGCATCCACAGAACTGTGGGGATTCACCACTTAAGTGGGTACAAGATTTATAAACAATTTTAACCACACTGGCGGTAAACCATCCAGGGGACTTTAATGAGAATTAAATCAAATAGTTGCAGCAATAATAACGGTTAGATTAGTACTACTAATCAGAACCTTACAATTTCAACATGACTGCAAATAAATGAATTACAATGATAGAGAAATGAGATATGGATATAAGAATGAACTCTAACAATGTTCTTTGCTTTCCAATGACTGAAAAAGTGATTAAACTGGAAACTGATAAATCTGATGCAAATTCCTGAGTTCTGGAAATTTATAACAGCAAACTGGAAAACAGTAAAATACTCATAACTCACTCATTTCACCTCCGAATTGACTGAAATCTGTTGCAAATGAATCTCAGAAGATAGGCGACCAAACCAGGAGAGAAAAACAGCAGCAAATCACCTTCATTAATTTATGGCACAATTCCTAATGCAATGAAAAAGTACGGCCTCCTTGAGAAATCGACTTTGCAAAATAAAATCAACAACTTCAAAATAAAATCTGATTTTTGGTGGAAGTTGGCGCCTCCAGTCAACAATTAGATTGCTCAAACACCCAGAACTAAATAAAAATCACTCAGCAAGATATGAACAGAAAACAGCTTCAGCTGTAGCAAAACCAGGAACTTCAAAACTGTAGAATTCACCAAAATTCTCAACCTTTATTGCTCAATCTGCTAGTCTGATGTGAGAAGCAGCAATGTTCCAACTAGGTGTTGTATTTCAAACACGAAATTGGGAATGGGCTAGGAGGTAGCATCCTCGAAGCAATAGCAAAATGTCCATAGTCATTTTGACAGCATAACAGTAAGGTAATTGATGGATGATAATGCTGGAGCCAAGACCTTCAATAAATAAGAACTCAACAAGACTCTTCAAACGCCTGAGAAGCAGCTCAAAAGACACAAGAGACTCCTCCAATTCTCAAGACCAATCAACTTCTCAAGTGGCGTCCCAAAAGGCCTTCACAAATTGCACTTTATTCAAAATAATAAAAGTGGCGTCCACTTTCAAGATAAAGAAATATTTGAATAAAGATTAATTAATCTTTTGATGAGGGCGTACCCTTCATGGCCCCACTTTAAAACAACTTTATGTTAACTCCTTAGGCCAATGTGGGGGTCAACAGTGAAATAGAATAAAATGCCATTAATTTAATATTTTTGCCAACTGAAGACCAAACCAAAATATAACACTGCTCCAACTGCTAAGGATTAAGAATAGACAACTGCAACTGCCACAATTAGCATTTACTAAAAATAGTAAATAATATGAATGCCACAGAAAACCAAGCCCAAGAAACCCTAATTTTCACCTCATCCCAGTCTACGGGTTCCGGAATAGACTGAAGAACTGCAAAGCTGATCACTGATGAGAAGAGGACATTACATGGTGAGGGCTGATGCTAAATATAAAATAAATTATAAAACAATCTGAAAAATCAAAAATTACTATTAGTATCAGCTGTTAGTTTTCATGATCAGATTAGATAGACATAATTTAATTAAAAAATCAGACACAATAACACAACATATACCCTGGGAAAACCCTCCACTTGAGGGAGAAAAACCCAGCAACAATATATCACTTATATATTGAATATCAATGAATGTCTCATTTACAAAGAGGCCGATATTAAGGCCAAGAATGATCAACACAATTTGATGCTAACACAGCAATGATATAACACATCCTTCAACAGATATGTCGATCTGCACTTGATAACTTCTTACTACTCCAACTCGCACTATGGATATCGAACTATAATGAACAATGAATGAATGAATACAATGGAGAAGCAATGTGTATATATACAAATGAATGGAAGGGACACATCCCTTCTAACCTTCATGTCGGCCTTCACCAAAAGTTGTGTCTCCAAGACACATGAAGTCGGCCTCAAGGAATCGCATCTCTTCATGAATTTGCGCCTAAGGATGTCGGCCTCAATAACAATTAAATAAACATCATTTATTATGAGATGTGCCTCTTCATAAAAAAACTCGACTTGCAATTTAAATAGCCGTTAGGCTATAATTTAAATTGCCCTTCATAGATCGGGCTAGGCTAGAAGTAGAAGCCCGACACTGCCTTGAACATCAACATTAGCCTTGCACTATAATAATGTGCACAACATGAACTTGAAGATATCCAGGTCCAATCGACATTTCACATTCAAAAAGCACAGGATATTGGAGAGTTGGAGACGGATAAGCATGGGAGAGGTAGAAAAATTTAAAATTTAAAATACAATAAATACTCTAAGTCTGTAATGTTGTACCCAAAACCAAAATTTTTGCTTCACTAAGGCATTTTGCTTAATTGAGTCTTAATCTTGTTAAAGTGTCGTGAAATGGTCGTTTTTGGGGTTTTTAAATATGGAGTTGGTGTCAGTGCTATGTCAGTCTGTTACTGAAGAGATTTGAGGAAAATGAAAATTTGAACGAAAAATGTCAAAATTTTCTATCTCTGGAGAAGGGAGCACATTCTGAAATAGGCGCCCTATCTTTTTGGGGCTCAGATCCTGTTTTTAGGGTTTGTCACCTCCAGCAGACATTTGTCCGGCATCACGTCAGCTTCGCAATGAGCTATCAAGCCTGTCAAACGGACTGTTTTGTTCGAGTTACGGAAGATACAGTGCAAATCGAGCGAAAGCAAGAATTGGCTAACACTGGAGAAAAGCGCAGCTTTTCAGAAAGGCGCCCATCTTTGAGCGCCGCAGTTTTGATGTCATCCAAGACATTTATCTTACATTCGTTCAAGCTTCGCGACGCATCCGTCAGAGGGTGAATCTGAGTTGCTGAAGCGCCTGAACTGAGGTCAAACGTTGGGTCAAATCTCACCAAACCATCGAAGAAGAGCAAAAGAGCACATTTTGAGAAAGGCTTCCAAGCTTTTCGGCTTTTTAATGCTTTCTTTACGATGATTTCAGATATTCAATGTGTCCGTGTTACGTTCAGCTTTCCGTTGCCTGTCTCCGTCAAATCAGAAGATGTCTCGTCAGCTTGCGTGGAAGTTTTATATTATTTTTGTCGCTTTCGAAATGGCTAAGTCTGGAATGAAAAGAGCAACTTTGAAAGGGGCGCTTTGTTTTTCACACCTCAGATGACGTTTTTGGGGAAATGTGCCTTTGCATCGTGAAACGTTGAGTGAATCCAGAGAAGTTATGAAGGATTTTGTTTTTCCCTTCGTCAAATCACGAAGTTGAAATTTTAAGTCGGGAAAGCGCCTTTTCAAAAGGCTTGGATTTTGAGCCTTCAGATGTCGGTTTATGACATGCGTATCAAGATATCATTTGATCGTTTTTACTCAGCTCCGCAATGCACCTGTCCCACCAATCGGAGAAGTCAGTCGACCAGTGTCAGAGGATGAACAGAGGTCCCGGCAGAGGTTTTAGCTTAAATTTTCATAAAATTTGGCTAAGTCTGGAATTCGCCCAAGAGTTCAAATTTGAATTTTCGAAAGTGAGTTGAATGGACGCCTTAACTGGAGTTCTGACTGCAGTTAGACTGAACGATTTCTGGGTTGTCATCTTCAGTTCATATGTTTGCATGTGGAGTGATCTTTCAGTTTGCATGTTCAGTTAACTATCTTGCATGTTCAGTTAACTTGATTGCATGTTAAGTTTAACTGAAGATAATCACTAAAAGTCAACTGAAGTTTGCATGCATGGCGAATTTGGTCAAAATTGAGAAGATTTTAGTGAAGATAACGCTTCATCAAATGTTAACTGAAGTCATGAAAAGGGACGCCATATTTTGATGAAGCATTAGTTTGTGAAGCGTGAAGCATAAAATTTGTGAAGTATGGCGAATTTGCATGTCAACTTGAGTTTCAAAAAAGGTCGCCATATTTAAGGTTGAGTAGTGAAGCATCAATTTGTGAAGCTACGCACTTTTTAAGGGATTGCAACTTTAATTCAAAAGGGTTGCTATTTTTAGTTTTTATTATATTGAAGCATGGCGCACTTGTTGAATGACAACTGAAGTCTTGAAAGGGTCGCTATTTTTAGCTTTGTGAAGTTGGCGAATTCACCTTTTGTCAACTAAAGTTCAAAAGGGACGGCATAAATGATGAAGCAAAATTTTGTGAAGTTGACGCATTCAACAAAGATTGTTAACTGAACTTCTAAAAGGGTCGCTATTTTTAGCTTATTCTTTGCATGAAGATGGCGAACTCTTATCTTATTCTTGTTGTTAACTGAAGCTATCTAAAGGGCACGCCTTAGGTCAGATTGATGAATCCAAAGAGAATTTGAAGATGGCGAACTTAAGACAAGTCTTAACTGAAGCTTAAGTCGCATGTTTGAGTTTTAACTGAAGATGTGAAAGGCTAACCCTAATGCGCCCACCTTTTGAGCTTGTTTATGTTCCAGTTAACTGTGAAGGGGTCCAATGAGAAGCCAAGCGCCATTTTTAATGCATGCTTGCTTTAGTACGAATTTCTTATGATGAAATTCTATATATTTCAAAGATGGCGTCCATTATTGCATCATCTTTTGCTCTGAAAGCTTGTATTCTTTTGAGCGACCAGCAAGCTTAAGGTGATTCAGGTGTCCGTTTTCAGCGTTCTTCGAAGCTACGAGCTCAGATTCTTCAGAGGAAGTCAATTCTAGACTTCATTTCCACTTTGCATGCAGGTTTTATAAAGATTCGAAGAAGAAATTTGCAGATTTTTCAGAAGCAGACAAGCAAAACTTTCTATCTTCTGTCTTATTTCTTCTATTTCTCACCTTAGGTACTTTCTTCGCATGCCAGAGTAATTCAACACATTTTCAGAATCTGTTCATCTGGGTTCTCATATTTCAGCGTTTGCAACAAGACCCACTTCTTAGATTTTTTCGAGAAAATCGCCCCGTAGCCTTCATTCTGAAGCTCTGAGCCTTTTTCCGAGAATCTCTTTGCATGTGGGCTTGAATCACATTTTTTCCAAAATCCAGCTATCTGGGTTTGTTCAGAATTCAGTTGTGCACAAAACCCATGTTCCAGAATTTCTTCGAAAATTTCTCCTGTCAGAAGCTATTTTTAGCCTTGTTCAGAGTTTTTCAGAAAGTTCTTCAAGCATATTCGACTTTACAGTCAAAAGTCACCATTTTCAAAATGCAGTTCAATCTCATTGATTACAAGGTGAAATCAGTCCTTACACATAATTTCACCAAGACTTCAGATACGGACCTAAATCATGTTTATCCAGTGGTCAATCTGAGCAGTTTAGAAGGTGTTAGCAGCAATTCGATGAGGAATCTTGAGCGTTCCGGGTTGCTGGCAGCGGCATCCATTCCTGTTTCTATCTTCGATCTTGAGTTCGTACTTGCTTGCATTAAGCATTATGACTCGTCTTCACGACAGATCAGATCGGTTGATGGAAGAGTGGTTTGCAGTCTCAAGCCGAAGGACATAGAAAGATGTTTTGCTATTTCTCCTCGCTCAGATAACTTTACTGTTGATCTTGAAGCTTGTGAGAAGATATGGGATGCTGATCATCAACGTTCACAGAGAAAGGTTGCTCAGAAATGGTTGACAATTCAGAAAACTAACTTGCCTAAGAAGGTTGGTCGTGGTGAATTTAAAGGAGAAGTTGCTGTTTTGATCACCTTACTCAATCGAGTTACCGGCCAGTCAGATGCTAATACTTTCCGTCCATGGATGTTCTACCTGATTACCAGAATCCTTGATGGCACAGAGCGTTTTGACTGGGCTATGTTAATTAGTGATTGCTTACATCAGCAGATTTCTAACTTTCTCAAGCATCACGAGTTTCATATGATATCTTATTTGGTCTACTTGGTGGCATTTCAAGGTAGTTTCAGACTTCTTAAAACCAATGGTACTCTCGGTGTTCAGCATATTCATGAATATTATCCACAGCTAGAGTTTTCTCAGTCTGAGCAGGACTTCCGAGTGGTGAATGATCACTTTGCCATGAGAACCGTGAGGGATCTTGATGATGAGATGCACATTCGTATTTCAGCCGAGGCCAAATCAGCAATGGAGACTTGGGCAGATTGGTTCATACAGTTTCCTACTTTCACGTACCTCCGAGTTTATGGTTATGTTGGAGAGCCTCTGATGTTGCCGAGATATCCGTCAGACAAGATTGTCTTTATGGAGTTCCTCAGGCAAATGCAGCACGTTCACTTCTTTCTTCGTAGTCGTCATAAGGCTGCGGCAAATTTTCCATTCTCATTGGGAATTTTCACATGTGATGCAGCAACAGATGCCAGGCGTATGTCTACTGAGATAGAAAGGTTCAAATTCAAGCCTTATACTGAGAGATGTTCCTATGATCCTCTTGGACATTATGCAAATCGGTTAGAGCGAGGGATTGCACATGCGCCAGCACTTGAAGATTTCTGGGCAAATTGTGAAGATGAATTCGAGGTCCGTCGTCGTCACTACTGTAGACTTACTGTTGGTCAGCTCTCTGATTACTTGTCAGAAGATGTTGATGGTTTGTCAGATGATGATGGTGAAGTTCTTCTCAATTCTTATGTTAAGGATCAAGTTGCTAGGCAGCCACTTCGCTCACCTGATTGGTATGCTAAAGAGAATACTTCTATTGAAGAGGTTTCCAGATCAGTTATCAAGACTAGTAAGTTGTTCTTGGAGAGCAAGCGAACACGGAAGTCAGTTCCTGTAGCAGAGCCGCCAAAGGATGTTTCTTCGTTGCCTTCTACTTCTAGAGCAAGACCCAGAGTTAAAGCCATTATAATACCTCCGGAAGGAGTTAGACTCAGTGGAAACACAGGGAAAAGAGCTACTGGTAAAAGGAAGCAGAAACAAATTGAGAATATTCCTGAGATTCCAGTAGAGACAGTTATTCAAACTGAGCCTCACGTTTCACTTCCTAGTTCACCTCACGTTCCGCCTATTGATATAGATTCTGAGCCTGAGCCACAAATTCAAGCAGGATCGGAGACAACTGAAACACCACAGGTTGATACATCAGGGACAGTTTCTCCACGAATTGAAAATATTGTTCAGTCTTGTTGGCTCGAAAAGTCTTTGGGAAGACAAAGGCGTGAACCGTCATACAACCTTGATTTGTCAGAGTTTGGTGAGCCCTATCAGAGGAGATCAAACAAGAAGATTAAGAAGCAAGTGCACATCGAAAAGACCCCTGAATCAGAGATTGTGATAGAAGTTGCAGTGCCTCCAGAAGGTAAAAGCTTGGATGAGGTCGAAGTGGGTGACTTTACATTCACTAAGGCAAATCTTGGCAGGACCACACGAGAGACAGATGTATCTCTTCTTAAGATTGTTACCAATAATCTTGAAGAGCGTATCACGAAGGATGGAGAAGATAAGGCTTTACTCAAAACTGAAATTAGTCAACTTCGTCAATACATTTCTGATCTTGTTCATGGGAATCCAAATAGAGCACCGGTTCTTCCTCAGCACACACCTGCAGAGAAACGAAAATTGGATCAGTTGTCAGTCATGGCAGACTTTTGGATGATTGGATTGACAGTTTAGTTGCTGCTGGTAAAACTCTTCTTGCAGATTTATATCAGTTGAGGAGTGAGGCACACAAACTCCGTCAGGGTATTCAGTTGCTGGATATTGCAGTTGCAGAGAGCTTGGCAAAGGATCGCGTTCTTGTATCTCAGTTATCAGTTGCATGCGATGCTTTGGAGGAGATCGAAGATCAAGAGAAAGTCTTCACTTGGAAAGAGCAGCACCTTCTCAGAACAGAAATATGTGAGAAAATCTCTTCCAAGTTATTTTCACTGAAGGATGACGTAGTTGGAGTGCTTGCACTTGTCAGTGGCTTCGTTGTTCAGATCCCGTGTCATTATCTTCTCGAAGATGGCACGTATGTTGAGTTGGAAAAAGTTCAAGCGGAATTCGAGAAGCTGATTTTTGACAGCCTTGAAGGTGAACCTAGGGCGCCAAAATTAGAAAATGTTTCAGTGATTGCAGCCAGTTTGAGAAAGGCGACTGAAGAATGCAAAGATGGTGTGCACACAATTACTGAAAGTGGCAGAGAACTAAAGAAGCAGACTGTTATTTTTAGCAGCATCAAAGTGCCAGATGACAGGGAGATCGATGAGTTCTTGGTCGAAGTGTTAGACCGAGTTGACATGGAGTGATCTGTCAGTTAGAACGTGCAGTTAATTTCTAGGGTTGAGTCCTGAGCAGCAGTTAACTTGACTTCCAGTCTTCAGTTCACTTGCTGACTTAACACATGCTTATCTCATCCTTGGAATTATCAACACAGGAGTTAGGGTTAGGGTTTCCAGTTAACTGAAGGTAGTGGCCAGTTAACTTTGCTTTAAATAAGGGCGTGCATGCTTGCACATTGTCCATTAGGTTATTTGTACCGTTAACTGATGGTAGCTTTCCAGTTAACTGTATAGTTTACTTCATTAGGGTTTAATAATTAATCTTGCATGCATTGCGAGACTGTAGTTAACTCAAGGTGATTTTAGGGTTCCCTACACCTTGATGTATATAAATAAGAGCTTTTGCTCATTTGTAATTAACTTTTGCTTGAGAGAGAAATATATGCTGCGCCTACCTTGCCCTCAATATTGCTCTTTATGGTATTTGTTCATGTGTCTTCATTATTGCAATTGATTGTTATGCCACATAGGGTTTCGAAAGATTGTAATGCTGGATTCTTCCATAGTTTAGAGAAATCTGTTTTGTGAATCTTTTATTGTTATGATCGAACGTTATGCCACACAGGGTTTCGTAAGATTGTCATGATAAAACCGTTTTGTGAAGTGTTTACTATGCTGATCGAGTGTTATGCCACACAGGGTTTCATAAAGTTTTCATGGTGAATCTTCTCTTAGATTAGGAAAATCTGTTTTGTGAATCTTTTGTCATTACGATTGAGTGTTATGCCACATAGGGTTTCACAAAGATTTTGATGATAAAAGCTGTTTGTGAGTCTTTACTATGCTGATTGAGTGTTATGCCACATAGGGTTTCATAAGATTATCATAGCAAATTCTCAAATCTGTTTTGTGCTTAATAAACTTGTTCAGATTGAGATGATAGTTGCGCCACCTTGCCTTCAAGTAGAGAATCTGAATGCGTTTATCGTCTGATAGTCATAACCTTGCTCCGTTTCCTCTTGCTCTGTTTTCCTGAGGAGATTGGATAGATATAAGTTGTAGTTTAGTTGATTTGCGAAACCAGAGAAAACTCAGCTGCAACGTGTAAGTTCTTTCAAGAAAGCCTTGTGCCTCTAGCAGCTGAAACAAAAAGACAGGACATAGTTTTAGCTTATTTTCCTTTGCAAGTACATTTGTCAAAGCATAACGAGGGAGCTTCCCCTCCATAATTTGAAGAGCACTCATTGCGTAGTGTGCATAGGCTGTTCATAACAACTTCTACTCCAGAGGTGTTAGTTGTTATGCCAACATGTAACTTACTAACTGAAGTCTGATATCGCGTGCTAAATGATGCATCTACCTTTTAAAAATCGTGATTTAGGTTTTTTGCTTTATGTTTGGCCTTTGAAATGCAAGATACTTGACGGGAGACGCGGGAGACTTTGCGGGAGACGCCACTTTCTAGAGTCGGAGACTTGGGAGACGACGGGAGACTTTTGAAAAGTTTCCAGGCACCTGATGACATCCCAGGGTACTGGTGCGGTGTTAGAGACGCATCTCCGTCTCCGAGATGCATCTCAGAGGGTGGTAGACACGTTTCCCGACAACTATGGTCTTTATCTTTATGAAGCCTTGAAAATTCCACAATTTCCTTTAAATTTGCAACGATCACAAGTCTCACCCTCTGAGACTCGATTGTCTTGTCTCTTTGCTGGCGTAGTCTCTTATAGACAACTCCACCTCAGAAATGTGGCTCCTGAGTTATGCAGTTTGATAGCGGCAAAATTGATCTCTATATTAGCTACCTCTTGAATCGTATCTTCTGTTTGACTATATGCGTCCCTTAGAGCATGACTTCTATTGGCAGTCAAAAATTCTTCAAGCATCGAATGTTTTCTGGGGCTCCTCTATTTCTCCACGTCACCTTTAACTATGTTCAAAGGTCACGTCTCCTTAAGTCATAGCCATGGTGTCTCATTTAAAGGTGCCACGAATTCTCCAAATATTACCAGTGCCCCTTTATATATTCTCAGTTATCAATTAAATCGCTCCTTGGTATTCTCGATTATTTAATCTGAAGCTCTGCCTTCTCCTAGTCAAGCAGCTCCCGCACTTCTTTCCTTTTACCGGGACTTAAAAGCAAATAATATTTCAATTTAAGCGGCTCCAAAAAGACTAAGTAGCTCCTGACAGGTGACTATTTGTCTTAATCTGTCAGCTTGTTGTTTTGTCTTCTTGCTAATATAATATCGTCCTCCGTATTCTTTGCTAAATGCAATTTGAAATCCTCCCTTCGATTTGCAAACACTCCTGAAGATGGATGACACTATGATGGAAGTTGCATCTATGCTCAGAGAACCATGTACCTCTTTCCACTATAAATTTCATCTCTTCTAAACATTTTAATCAATTACTTCCAAATCGAATGCTACCAAATGATATTATCAACTAACTCCAACATTTATAATATTCAAGCCCTCAATTTCCTTGAAATCTTCTATCTGTTTGGCAAGTTTGAAATCCTTGATCAACTTGAAATCTTCAAGTCTCCAATATAATCTTCAGATTATAATATTTTGAGAGTTTTCTTTTTATAAAAATTTATTTCCCACATAGGATGGCAGGAAACCTCGCTCTGATACCACTGTAAGAGACCTATTGTCTCTAACCTCTGATAACTAATGCTGAGTGATGAGGGTTTGTAAGTCTTTTTGTGTTTTGATATAATAATGCATAAATGACAAATGCATAAAATGCTGGAAATAAAGACTAATCTAGAAAATGTAAAACAATTACAAATGCTACAAGCATATATCTTTATTCATTTATTCTTCAAAGATTTTTATAGCCAAATGCATACCCGGAAACAATCTTCTGATCTTGAAAAGATAATGAAACCCTTATTTTGAATCCCTCCTATAAATCCGGTGAAGCAAATGTTGACTCCTGAATGAAGCCAATCCACGAGGCAATCTTCAGCTGGTCTTTCACAACCTCAGAATGCACAAACTTCGAAGTAGCTACGCTCTCCAAAGCTGAAATATGTAGAAACCCTGGGTTTCCTTCTCCAAGAGAAGAGCTCTCCAATCGCACAAGTATAAAATGACCCAATGATACCTTCATTTACTTTTTGATGGCATTTATATACTTCTCCAAATATGTCGATCCCTTCTAGAAATCTCTTTTAAATCATTTAAATAATAATATTTAATGTACTTTAAGTGACCTTTTGAGGGTCATGGCCCCATCGGACATAAAGTGAATTTAAAACTTTATAATTGCACTTTATAATTAATTATTAATAAAGTAATCACTTTATTAATAATTAATTAACATAACTCCATAAATAATCATTATTTCTCAATTTCGTCTGAACCTGGGAGTTAACCATTGTATCCACTGTGCAACCAACTTCCTTACTAAAAATAGTAAGGGTCTGTTGTGACCTTTTCACACATCGCCCAATTGCAAATGGGGACCCCCTTTTTTTGTTTTTTTTCCTTGGCGTCGCACTGCTTATCACTTGTCTTTTTACAATGAGGTCATCATTTTGAGAGTTTCAAGTTAGTTTTTTGAGAGTCATCCGAGCCAAGTCAATAATCCATGCTTGAATCAGTGCATAAACGTCATGGAAGTGCTCAGAAGGCCCGAGAGATGAGGATCGCCTGTGCTTTTGGCCAATTTTGACACTTCCTATTTTATAGGGAATCTGTTTTTTTACTTTTTCGTTTTTTCATTTTTGGCATTTTTAGACCAAACGGGGTTCCCTATTTTTTAGGGATTTTGCTTTTTCTATTTTTAGAAAGTCAACCCTGGTCAGCGAGTTAACTTTCTATTTTTAGATCCAAAAATCAACCTAAAAATCGAAAAAACATTGAAAAAACGAACTGAAAATCACGAAAAATCAATTTTGGTGAAATCTGATTAAGTTTGAAAAATTTGAGAAAAGCAATGAAAAATCAGACTTCCAGATCAGAAAATCACAGAAAACCGATTAAAATCTGGAAAAAAATCAGTAAAAAAATTACAAAAATCAATTGGAAAATCTGGAAAATTCATCAAAAAAATCAGTAAATCCATGGTAAAAATCACCTAAGTGTGGAGAGCTGGCTTCTTAAAGAATGGCAAAAGTCTTATAAAGTCCACCAGCTGAGAGTGATGAGTGGCAGAAACCTTGGGAAGTCTGCCCAGCTCCTTGGCAAATATTTGAGGAAGTGCGCCCATCTTAAAGGTCATTTGAAAAAGACTTAGTAAAGTCCGCCAGCCTTAGGGAAACATTTGGAAAATGTCTTGGAAACTCCGCCCAACTTAGAAAAGCATTTGGCCAAAGTCTTGTAATGTCTGCCCTCCATGAAAAGTGAAATGGAAAAGTCTTCAAAAGTCCGCCCTGCCACTTGGCAAAAGCCTTATGAAGTCCGCCATCCTTCAAAAGTCAATTGGCAAAGACTTTGGTAAGTCCGCCAACTTGCAAGGACATTGGAAGGAAATGTTAAAAGTGCGCCCACCTTTGAAATGTCATTTGGCAAATACTTTGGTAAGTCCGCCATGTGGAGAGGTGCTTGGAAATAAAGTAAGAAGTCCACCTAGGATTGAAAAGTCACTTGGCAAGTGTTAATGAAAGTCCGCCTCTCTTATGACACTTGGGAAACTCTCTCCAAAGTCCGCTAATCTTAAAAAGGCACATGGAAAAGAGCCTTAGGAAGTGCGCCCAGCTTAAAAGGGGCATTTGGAAGACTCTCTACGGGGTCCGCCTAGAGAGAGAGGGGTAAAAAATAACAAAGAAGAAAGAGAGTTTATCATGGAAGAAAATAAAAATTGGAAAATACTTTGCAAAGTCCGCCATGATAAGAGGGCAATATGAAGAGGAGATAGGATAGAAAATAAATGACAAAAGTCTTGAAAGTTTGCCTTGATAAAATAAATAAAACAAGTCTCAAAGAGTTCGATTTCTAGAGAGAGAGTATGGCAAATCAGTGATAATTCCGACTTCGGGAGATTAAAATGGAGAATTAAATATGAAATATGCCCATGCCAAGATGAAAATTGCAAAGAGTATGAAATTCGCTTTGAAATGATAAATTCGACACAAAATTCACCGTGACTTCAGGAGAGAGTGTTAAAAATTCAACTTCGAAGCTAGAATTTAGGACAGAGAAAATGAAAATCTTCATCCAACATTAGGATTGATGAATAATTTTCGCCATGGCTAAATTTAAAAAAATAAAATAAAGATAAAATCAAATAAATTAGCCATTTTGGAGAAAATTAAAAGCTTGAAAATGAAATTAGAAAATTTATAAAAAATCTTTCAAAGCTTATCCTGAAAAGTTATCTTTAGGAGAGAGAAAATTTGAATTTATTTATTTCTTGTAGGTGGATGACGACACGAGGCGAATCTTCAAAGAATGGAATGGTGGCAAGTCTGCTTCAAGCCAAATGGAGTGAGGGAAAAAAGGATGGCACAAGCATGAGAAAGTTCGACCTTGCCTAAGCATAGCATGTCCAAACCTTTGTAAGGCATGTTCAAGGCAAAATAAAGTCTGACCTGGATAAGAAAATGTCTTGAGCATCATGAAGTCTGACTTTGATTGAAGAAAAACGTCCAAGCTCATATGAAGACCACCGAGGAAATGGCAAAGCACATGCAAAGTCCGACCTTGGAGAAAAATGCACAAGGCAAAGAGGTATGAAAGTCCACCCTTGGCTAAGGGAGATAAAAATCTGTCAAGCATCATGGAATTTCACCTAAGGAAGACATCCAGACACAAACTTTGCCTAGAGAAATTCGTCCGAGTGAGAGAAAATTTGACTTTGGCATAAGAAAATGTGCCCAATGCAATTCAAAGTTCACCATGGCGGGAGAAAATAAGGATTTGGCGTAACATTTGTCGACGAAATGGCTAGAATTTTGACTTGGCTAGACGAAAATTGGGATAAAATTGGAAAATAAACTTTTAGCCAAAGAAAAAAGGAGAGAAAATCAAAATAGCCATGGGTCCAAAAACGAACGGGTTGGAAATAAATTAAATATTTGACATTTTAATAATTTATTTCCAATACTTAGAAATATAAAGTGCCTTGGACAAAATAATGGATGGAAAGGCAAGCTTCAAGTCCGCCCAAGGTGAAGATGTCTAGCATGAAGCAAAGTCTACCCAAGGATAGATGTCCAAGAAAAGTGCAAAGTCCACCTGGAGAAGTGTCCAAGATAGTCCAAAATCCGCCCCCAAGCATGATGGAAAATTTCTAAGGCATGAAGTGCCTAGAGGGGAGATGAAAATGGCAAAGACAAGTGAAAGTCCGACTTTGCCCAAGCACAACATGTCCAAACCCTTACAAAATCCGACTTTGCTTGGAGAAAGTATGTCCAGACATCCATAAGATCTGCCAAGTACAATGGCAAACATGATGCAAAGTCCGACCTGGACCAAGAAAAGAAATGTCAAAGTGTTGAGAAAGTTCGCCCCAGTGTAAGAGAAAAGATGGTAAGCACTAGAGAAAGTTTGACTTCTCCCTAGAGATGTTTGTCCAAAGTGGCTTGAAGTCTGACTTAGGCCGAGAGAGAAAACATCCAAGCTCATGTGAAGTCCGCCCAAGGAGAGGATGAGAAAATTGGCTAAGTGCTGATACCTTGGGGAGAAGAATTCACTAAGTGTTGGACAGAAAACAGGAAGGATGAAGAGGAGTAAAGAGGAAATGAATAAAATCCTTGTCCAGAGATGGAATTTGTCCTACATATCACAAGCCAAATTCAGAATTGAAGGAAAATCCACAGGCAAAGTTCATTCGAGCATGAATATGGCCAAAATCTTGGCTAAGTGTTGAATGGTCCAGATGAAGATGTTACAAAATGAACCTGAGTAGCCAAAATTTGGCTAAGTCTGGGAAATACTTCACAGAGGAAATTCCAATTTCCTCCATTGTGGCGAAGGAAAAGAGGCATTCTTCTCCAAATTCTAGGCACTTGAAGGAAGCAATCAGGACAACTTCTTGAGGGATTTCATCTCTTGAAGAATTAAAAACAAGCTTCCAATCAGAATCAGATGGTGACAAGAAGAGCGTTCCAAACACATCTCCATACTTAGACAATTTCTCGACACAAATTGGAGTATCCAGAGAGGAAATCCCAAGGAATAACATCAACCCAGTTCAAGCAGGAGGAATTTCTAAGCAACCAACTTCAAGTCTAGACACCTACTCCAAGGGGAGACTTCCAGACCTCAAAGATTCTAGTATAGGAAGAAGAAGAAATCAAAGTCTCAAAAGGAGCTCCAAGATCTAAGTTAGGAAGGAACAAGCGCAAAGGACAGAGTCATCGGCAGGGAAAATATTCTAAGGCAAGCACGTGGAAGAAAAACGAAGCAACCACGAAAGGCATCTAGCACGCTAAGGTGGCGCCTCGTCATCTTCCAACCAATCAAATTGTTCCAAATCAACATGCAACAACTTTCTATTTTATTGTTGGTTTATATTTAGCAAAAAGGACAAGTGTCCTCAAATGAAATTTTCTCATTGGTTGAAAGTGACAAACCCTAATTAGGGTTTTATTTTGTAATCTCTACCGTTGATTTGAAATCAATCTTGGCCATTGAATTGTAATTGGGGAGCCTATAAATTGAGCTCGCCCCCTCATTTGTAAAGGGTGTGGAGACAGAGTATGAGATTGTTGCATTGAGACTATTTCGAATAATAAAAGCTCTTATGCATGATTTGCTTTGAATAACTTTTATTGTCAAATAGTAAGCGAGGTTGCATATCTTCTTCCGCCATAGATTAAAGTTAGAATTAGATTACATAGAATTTGCTTTGAAAGTTGGTTAAGTGAATGAGAGATTGATCGTATCGATTCAATGGTGAAGTATTGCTCATACTTTCTTCGAATGGATGATTTGCATTTGATGCGTAAAGTTAGCCTGAGCTTATAATCGTGGAAGCTTAACTTCAGCCTCATTCGAGGTCTGAAAATCATTATCACACCCTTTGAAGATTGCACTCACTTTGCGTATGTTGTCCAGCAGGAGGCGAAACAAAGTGTGGTTTATCCCTTTCATCGGATCCTTATTGTCTCTTGAATTCTTAGGCGTAGAATAGATCCCCTGAACCCTTATCCTTTTTCCTTTTTTTTGAGATCCAAATTGAAGTCCTAATTGAGAAGCCTTTAATGATAAATCCGCCTAAGTCCCAAACTTGTGAAAAGTTCTTTAACGTAAGTCCCCTTGTTTATTACCAGCAAATCACAACGCCCATTGAGCTTATCCACACGTCAAGACCTGACAAAAGAAACCTTGGAATCGCCATATGATCTTCTCGCAATCTTAGCATACGCGGTGGTTTTTCAAGAGAGGATAGAGTGTCTTTGGACATTTTATTCTGTGTGTTCGGTGGATGATAAAACGTACACCAACAGGGTCCCTCTCTAACATTCGCTGACTTACTATAAATAGTAAGTCCCTCAAAACTGAACCAGAGACCTCTGAATAACAATGCCTCAAAACATAAGAAGGATCTGGAGAGATGAACATTGACAACTGCCACCTAAAGAGCTCCATAACTCCCAAATTGAACCCTCTAATCCACCACACTAGCCTACGAGGGTCAACTGATAGGCTAATCCTTTGAACTCTGATACTCACGAAAATGGGGACATTACACATAGGAATGAGCATGAACGAAAAGAACATGAACTACAATGAAAAGTGAAAATTAGATTCAACATTGGTCCCATGTCAGAGATTGTTTTACCCACAAGCTCACATGCAATTGCACCAACACAAAATGAAAGGAAGGAAAGAATTCATATCTACACAAGAAACACACAACACTCCAAGAAATTGGTAATTCTTTCATTTCACAACTGGGATGTATATAAACAATCTTGCTTAGCCTAACACAAGGCACTCAATACTCCTATGACAACGTCAAGTGCCACATACACTTCTGCTCCATAGCTAACATAGGTTCATTTCATAGAAGCAAATATCGTTCTCAAGATATTCTTAGCATACCAAAAGATAAAGACAGTTTCAAGTTCTTAATATATTATCGAGAAAAAACTTTATGACCAATGCACACACACCCATCTAACAGGCTACTTCTAACTGCAACAATAATTTCATAATGACTCTGTTATTCCAACTGCTACAACAGTTCTAGTTTTATAAAAATTATAGGTCGCTTGTTTCATTTCACAGCTGAGATGTATATACACAATTTTACAGAGTTAAATGTCACACACCAGCTCAATATTCATATGACAACCTCAAGCATCACATGCACTTCTACTCCATATCTAATATATGTTTTTTTAACCAGATACATTTATCTATTATAGAATAACCTTAAACTTTATGACCCGCATCCACACATCCATCTATACACTTATAAATTCAATACAATGTCACAGTGACTCATTACTAAAACAGCAACAATGGATCTTTAGATTAAAAACCAAACTACAAAAGGAATCCTTAAATCTTCTTCAAAATTATCAAAGAGGTAACTAAAATTGGAAAATAAATGTAAACTAAGAAAAATCTTAGAAGTTCTTGGCATTATATTTTGCTGGAGTGATGTGTTTGGCATAAATACAAATTAAGAGACAAGTTATTGGACTCACACTATAACTTCCAGCTGATAGTAATGCTAGAAGTGTGACTGTAGCTGATTGATACTCCATCAGAGTTGTGTATACTGTATCAGGGACCCGCTCCTAGATATACATGAGAATTAATAACATGTTATCATGACAAAACAATGTGGAATTTAAAACAACTGAGTACTATAAACTTATAAAGTATAAACTCCTGTTAAAACTATTATGTTGATCCAGAAATATAATACAATTACTGTTATATGTAAATCACTATGACTGTTCTATTTTATCTTTTTCTATTATATGATGAATATCATCTTTGCAACAATATTTTCCATAATCAGATGACCCACACCCATATGTACTCAAGTCAACATAAATGTGTTTGTGAATTCTGCTACCAAACAGAAATTTAAAATATGAAGCTTCTTTGTAGATTATACTTATAGATACTTCTATTTCAAGAACCGGAGCTAAAAAAAAGATTCAATAGTCATATTAACCAAAATAAAATTGTTTACTGTTGAATCTGATAAAACTGGTACTTGAATTGATAAAGATAAATAACAATGCATCCCAAATAGTGTAATAGAAAAATATCCTTATTCACATGAAGTTCTTACAAAAGTAGACCAGGAATGATCAGCCAAGGATCAAACTGCTCTCCCTAACTACAAGAAGTCTATTTAAAACCCCTAACAATTGCCAAGGAAAACACAACCATCCTAACCATTAACAACTGGCTCTAACAACATCCTGCAAGCCAACAATGTGCACAGTCAGATAACCATTACAACAAAAAATACTAGGATATCATCCCTCCCAAAAAGAAAAGTCAACTTCTAGACAACAAGGGAAAATAATCAATCAAGTAAAGTTCTCCAACTGCATGATGGTACTATCAAGGAAGAAGGACTTTCATGCTAATGCTTCCAATTGGCAGCCAAAGCAGCCTAACCATAACCTCAGCATTCAACGAGAAATGAATATTCAATGACAAAATGGGGATGAAGATCTAACGTGACTGTTTCGGTTACAAGTAGAAAGGAAAACTGACTAAAGAAACTTTTATCATTAACAAATTAAAATACACACAGAGCATCAGCAAAACAAGCATATCCAGAACATAAGCCAATGTATGGAAAATGTAATAGCCAATGGCCACACAACTTAATAGAAAGAACCAAACAAACAAGTAGCCAAGTCAAAATGTCTACTGGACTCTAAAAATGTTTCCTCAAGTTGATCACTATAGCTAGATAGTACTTCAGGCACTTCAAAAGTATGCCACTATGAAGATCCTGTTTAATTATGAGGGGCAAACCTTCTACCAACCCATCAACCTACAAGACAGATTCCCTGTCATTACAAGTACAAAATGTCGTAGAGTTGTGTTGTACCCAAAATAAAATTTTTGCTTCAATAAGGCATTTTGATAAAACTGGTGTAAATCTTGTAAGATTGTCGTCAAAAAGTCAATTTTAGATCAAACCAAGCATGGGCTTTTTGTGGGTTTATTGTCAAGAGGATACTTGGAAATTTTGGAAATTTTGGAAATTAGGGTTTTAGACCCCTGTTTTTAGGAAAACCCTAAAAAATAGGACCTTTCCAGAAATGACTCAAAATGATTTTGATAGGTCAATTTCACTTCACGTTCACATTGGTCAAGTCAAAATCACAAAAATGTCAAGTTTTCTTTGGTGGGTCTATTTCATTTTTTTAGGAGAAAAGCTAGGACCTTCGAGGCCATTAATGGCAGATGGCCAATACCAAGTATCAAGATCTAAGCCTCAAACGCTTCAAGGAAGATTCTATGGCGGAAGATGCTCGAAAAGATGCTTCACGACGGAGGGAAATTTCAAAAGTTGAAAAATGCAAAAAATATTCTAAGTTTGGAAGATACATGCATTGCTACAAGAAAGATACTACGTAGTCAACACTTGGTCAACATTTTCAATTGTCCGTGCACACAAGACGGTGAATGCAATCACAACGGTGAATGTGGTTGCGTCGTTGACAACGGTGATCAAACTGGTCAAGCAACATAGTGAACACAAAGCGCAAGGAATGTTGGAAGCTTCGTAGATCACGCACTCGCAATGGTGGATGCAATCAACACATTAGCAACGGCAATGACGTAGTCGACAAACACGTGAATGGCTAGTGTTGGGGTTGTATGCAGACAGTAAGCGCGGTCGGCGAATAGTGATTGCGGTCAACGCAATCAACGACATGGTGAACGTGAAGCTCGAGAGGGATGAAAATCATAAAAAATGACCAACTTTGGAGCCAAATGCACCCCTACAGGCCAGGGGTGCCCATGAATTCAAGAGGCCAATTGCAGTTGTTAAGAATTGCAAAACCAGTCATCTTCTTTAGAATTCTGCTAGCTTTTCGACGAATCGTCAAGCAAGTCCAATAGATTTATCAAAAGCCGGCAAATGAAGGCAGAGGCAAAAGATGCTAAAGGTCAACAATCATCAAAAATGGCAGTCTATCAAGGAAAATGTACCCCTGTAGCCCAAGGGCGCCCAAGAATAAAAGCCATCAAATGTCAGTTTTTGAGTTGGTTATCTCCAGGTGATCTTCCAGCTTCATCCCAGGTTCGCAACGAATTTGTTCGCCAGTTCAGAGGACATATCAAACAACAGTAGTTGTTGATCAAACAAGCACATAAAACGGAGGATGAAATGAAAGTCAAAAGAGCAAATGTACCCTTGTAGGCTACGGGCGCCCAACCTTTTGGTCAACTAGATGAGGTTTTCAGCAGTTGTCTTCTTCAAGAGATCTGTTTAGAATCCTTCTAGCTTCATGATGAACCCAACAATCAACTCACAGGATTTGTCAAATGCTCATGAACAAAGATCAAGAAATGTTGAAAGTCAAGACAAGTTGAAAAATGTGGAAAATTGGTTGTGTTAAGGAAAATGCACCCTTCTTGGAAAAGGCACCCAACTTTTTGGGACCTTAGATGCATCTTTCACCAGATACAGATCCCAACAAGTCCTCCGTTTTGATCGGTCTTCATGATGAATCCATCAGCTCAAACTCCCAACAACAAGAGCCGAACTGGAGCATCTTGTTGAAGGTTGCAAATTGAAAATTACAGCTCAAAAGGTCAAATGCACCCCTGTAGGCTAGGGGCGCCCAAACTTTTGAGCCCTCTTAATCAACTTCCAAAACTTGCAATACCAGTCATCCTTTCCGGAATTGAACTGGTTTTCCATTCCATATCTTAGCATGTTCGCAAGATTCAACAGTCATCGGTGATTGCAGATCAAAGCACGAAAGGTCAAGATTGGAGGAATTTGAAAATCTCCAAAAATGGCTAACAATGGCAAGAAAAAGCACTGTTCTAGGAAAAGGCGCCCAAGGATTCAAGCCATCAGATTCAGTTTTCAAGGTTCGTAGCCTCTAGCAACATCTCTTCAGAGTTGATCCAGCTCCGCAATGAATCTATTAGCTAGGCTTCATGATCAATCAGGCGATCGGAATTAAGGATCGAACGAAGGCTATCTATCAAGAAAAAGTTGAAAATCTTCAACATTGGCAAGGTGGCGTCCAAAGTCAACCCCCAATTGTAGATTTTGAAGACTTTCTCAAGCTTAGGCATCCCAAAATTGGTGGAGAGTCTTTCAGTTAACTTCCAATCACGCAAATTGACTCCTCAATCAGGAATAGGTGCCCTAACTGATGCTTCAACCTCAGATTGATATATATCAAGCATCTTGTTGGCGTAAAAACTAACACCTCTGGAGTGCAGGTTTGTACGGACAGCTATGCACACTGCGTAATGAGTGCTCTTCAAATTAGGAGGGGAAGCTCCCTCGTAGTGCTGGAATGCGTGGAAAAGAAAAGTCCTATCTTTTTGTTCTCAGCTGGAAGAGGCACAAGGTTAAGAAAATCAAGAACGTTGCAGCTAAAGTTTTCTGGTTTCCACGGATCATTAACTACAACTAACTAACTATTTTAAATTTATCCAATTCCTCAAGAAAGCAGAGCATGAGGAAATGGAGCGAGAATGATTATCGGCGGATAAGCGGGATGCGGATCGACAAAAGGCAAGGTGGCACAACTATCGCTGCGAATAGGCTTATTGGAAACAACAATATCGATAAACTAATACAGATTCTCAACTTGAAGGCAAGGTGGCACAACTATCAGCTCAATCTGAATAAGTTTATTATTCACACACATCATACGATAACCAAGAACAGATTCTCAACTTGAAGGCAAGGTGGCACATCTATCAGCTCAATCTGAACGAGTTTATTGAACACATAACATAAAGGATAGCCAACTAGGATAATAAATTGCATTGGCGAGACACGCATACAATCTATGATCAACTAGCCACTATATCTAACTAAAGCAAGAATTCACCATCATAATTGCATGAAACCCTATGTGGCATAACAATTCATCATAATAGTAAAAACGCATGAACAAATACAAAACGAGCAATATTGAGGGCAAGGGTAGGCACAGCATATATTTCTCTCTCGTGCAAAAGTTATGTACAAATGAGCAAAAGCTCTTATTTATAGACATCGGAAAGTGTAGGAACCTAAAATCACCTCGAGTCAACTACAGTCTTGCAATGCATGCAAGATTTATTACTAAGCCCTAATAAAGCAAACTATACAGTTAACTGAAAACTACCATCAGTTAATCGAAACATCTAATCTAAAAATGGACAATTGTGCAAGCATGCACGTCCTTATTGAAAGCATGTTAACTGGAAGACTACCATCAGTTAACGTAAAATCCTAAGTGAAACTCCGAGTAAATAAAGCTAATCTCAGAATAGATATGCATGTGATGAAACAGCGAGTTAACTTGAAAAGATAACACCAAGTTTAACTCCTGTGTTTAATGTCTATTCTGAGAGGTGGGAACTGAAGTCTACTGGTTGTGATCTCGAGCAAACAATCCCTCAACGAGGTTGTTGACTGCATCGGCATCTAAAGGTTGTCACAATTCACTGCTTGTCAGCAACTTGAGCAATCTTGGCAATCTTCGCACTCAAACTAGCATTTCACTGACTGGTAACTTTGGCAGCTCCGTAACTAAAGTGATGACTGGTATCTTTTCTGCAGCTTGATGCTTCTAACGCTTTTGCATGACGAAACTGTGAGGTTTGACTGTGCACACTCTAGTTGTGAGAAATGCAAACGAACTTGCTGCACATGCAAAATTCCAATGATATCAACCCTCTAAACCGGCTTTGGAAGACAATCGGCCATACAAGGCATGCAACCATATGGATTTGAGTAACTACACCTGTCAACACTCTGAAAGCACTTGATACAAATCGGTGTCAGCTTTTCTGACAAAATCATGAATTAAGACCGATTTGGTCTTGAATTCAGTCTACGTGTACTGTACTCTGAAAAACTCGCCTGTTGACTGTGAACACGGCTATATTCTGACAAGTTTTCTGGAAAACTAAAAATAGCCCGCTGAGGCTAAAAATAGCCTATCGAAGGGCAATTTTCATGGAAAAATCTGAGATATGGGTTTTGTCCAGAAAAAGATTCTAAGACAAACCAGAACGTCAAAAATGCGAAAATCTAACTTCTACTTGATCATGCAAAGAGTTTTCAGTTGAGAAAATTAGAAACTCGAGAACGAATGCTCGGGAGTTAAAAATTCCTGAAAAATCAAACGCACGAATTTAATTCGAGGAAGTTATATAGAAATGATCCAGATGTTTAGACTTGTCAAATTTACCAATTTCAGGAACATGCGAATTGGATTTTGAGAGAAATTTAAGAATCAAAGAGGAGAAAGACGTTTTTTCTATGCTCTCTTATGTGAAAATCGCCCCTTATTCTTCAAACTTGTTGATGAATGTGAACAAAAACCTGCAAAAAGAATTCTTTGATGAAATCGCCCTCGGAGACTGATGATAAATTCACCCAACTTGTAAAAACTCGCCTCTGCTCTGAAGAAATACGAATTTCTTAAGCTGTGTGAATGATTAATGACGGTGCCATGCTTAAATAAAGAGAATTCGCACCATATTGTTTACTGCAAGATTTAAAACCTCGACTGAAAATAGAATGATTCTGATTGGACCCCTTCCAGTTACACTAACACTATCTTGAAGTTCGAAACTTAAATAATAATAAAATATTCATTATGCAATAGCACAAAGAGGCGCCAATTTTAGAAAATTGCCATTTAATGCTTAAATATGCAAAAATAAATATTAAATATTATTTAAAATCAGTTGACAAACCAAGTAAAGCACTTGGATTCACCGGCGAACTTCATTGATTTCGAAAAGTCCTCATTTGACCTCATAGGCGTCCATTTGCTCAAGATATCACGTTTTTTATTAACTTCCTACTTTGTAGCTGACTACAAAGTTACAACTGGCCATCTTCGACACTGATTCCTGGGTGACTAGATGATGCTGAGACTGAACTGGTAAATTCATTGCGAAGCCTGCAGAGCAAGGAAGAAATGTCTGCTGGGAGTCATCACTGCAAAATCCATCATTTAACACCTCAAAAAATTAGGCGCCCTTGATTAAATTGATTTTCAGGTACCAGACTTAACCATTTCTCCAAACTGCCATCTGACGCTTCAAACGGCTGCTGACGATGAACGGTGAACCCTGCTGACAAGCAACCAAGCTCACTGCGTGACTAGAAGTATTCCTCATCCAACGGATATATGCAAGGCATTTGACAGCTGCATTAAGGACCCTTAAAGTAAAAGCGCCCCTGGCTTGAAAAGGCACAAACACCATTTTGACGAAAGTGCAACTCTCAACCAGATACCCTACTTTGACCTCTGATATCTGGAGCTAGGATGACCCGATTGAAGCACCGTCTGTCTCAACGCGTACCCTGAAGGACCTACGAGAGACGTCACTGGAGGCCACGAAGCAAGAAAACTGCTTCTAAGACCTTAAAAAGGAAGGCGCCTTTCCCAAGATGGAATAGACGACCAGACTTGGCCATTTTCTGAGTTGTCTTCGTTTTACAGTATTTCCTCAAAGACCTCGCACGTACGAGCGTTTGCCAAAACCTGAAGGCTGACGGCTAGGCTCATTGGATAGCTTGAGTAATTACGCTCGAAAGCCGTGAAGACTTCGAAAGCGAACTTCATCTGACAGGCCTAAAGGCTAGGCGCCTCTGGCCTACAGAAATACAATGAAATTTACATTTTCCTCCGCCTACTAAATTACGTGCCTGGTAGAATCTCTGCCACAATCTCTCAGAATGTCGGATTAATAGGCAACTTGGTGCATCGCGAAGGCGAACTAGAGTAGCACAGATGATAGGAAGACCTTGTCTGCAAACTCTGCCATCTTAAGGGTCAATTTGAAGGGCGCCCCTGAGCTACAGGCACACATTTCACCATTTGAAGAAGCTCTGTGATGTAAACTCTCCTGATAAGCCCATCTTCTGACGCTGATTGCCAGAGCTTCGGACCTCGGATCATTGCATTTGATAGCTCGTCGGACAGGCAGACTAGTCGTGAAGAGATTGACTGCATCAACCATCAAGAATAACAAGATCTAAACCCCCTTTAAAGAATGCACCCTTGAGCTACAGGGGCGCAAAAGCTGGAAAAAGACAAGCTTTTGCAAACTGCAACTTTGGAATCTTCAAATTTTGTCGCCAGTTACCGGAGTTACAAGTCTCGGAAAGCCTCGCTGGATAGCTCATCGTACAGGCAGACCAATTCTGAAGAGATTGACTGTATGCTTGAGCATTTATCACAAAATTTAGGCCTTCAAAAAGAAGGGCGCCCCTGGGCTACAGGGGCACAATTCTGGTTTTCCTTGAGAAATCTTCAAAAATTGACAATTGAAATCATCATTTTAGCCACTGAAATGACTATTTAAAAGTATAAGTGTTGTCGTGAAATGTTTCTCCACCGTGAAATGCTTCATTCTGCGCCTCTAATTCAGGTTCTGATCAATGAATACTGCCTTTGACTGACAAAACATTAACAAAACTCCATGCTTGATATTGCCCAAAAACTGTATTTTACATCATTTTAGCAAGGTTTAGACTAATTTATGCAAAATGCCTTGATGAAGCAAAAAATTTGGTTTGGGTACAACACATCTAGGCGTCATAATTCATTATTCTTTGTAGGTTGAAGAGCTCAAACATCCATATTTTCTCTCCAATGCCATTTGAAGATCTAAAGGAAGCCATTTTCAGTGTTCTTCATATTTCCAGGTACAGGTTGCACAGAAGGACGTCTTTCATAAGACTTCATCTCCAGGCACCATTTTCACAAATTTGGCCTTCTGGGTTCATTCAACACGAGATTGGCCACAAAACCCATGTGCCAAGATTTTTTGAAAAAATTGCCCTGTTGCCCTCAGTTTTTAGGGTTTTTTCCAAAAGACACCTTTTCCAAAAACTGACGAACTGGGTTTTCTTAGCACAGTGATGCCTACAAAACCCATGTGCCACAATTTTTTGGGGAAAAATAGCTTTTGGAGCTTCTACATAGCTTTTGCAGCTTCTTCACCAAGATGTTATTGCATGTCCAAGGAAAAGTCACTTTTTCAAAATTTTGACATTTTGGGTCCATTTAGATAGATACTCCTAACAAAACCCATGTCTCAGAAATCTTTGTAAAAAAATTACCCCTCAGTGAAGCTATTTTTAGCACCTGCAGAAAAAGTTCAAATAGTGTCGTGCGCCCAATCATTCTTCCGGATTTTCAGTATGCAATTCTCTCAAGTTGAATTTGAGACCAAATCGGTCTTGCTTCATGATTTCTTGAAGACAATTGACACCGATTTACATCGAGCACACTCAGAAGTTGACAATTTGACTGGCGTAGACACTCAAGCCCCACGAATTTCACATGTGTTCATACCTCGTATATTTGATAGCCTTTCAAGGCCAGTTTAGAGGGGTGAATATCGTTGGAACTCTGTGTGCAGCGAGTTCATGAGTATTTCTCACAGCTAGAGTGTTCACAATCAAACTTCGTGGTTTCATCGTGCAACACTCTTCCATTGAGAAAAATCAAGAAAAGCGTCAGAAGCATAAAGTTGTAGAAGAAACAGAGGTCATCACTCCAGTTACAGAGCTGCCAAAGTTTCCAATCAGTGAACTACCTGTTGAAGTGTGTAGATATTTCTAGGATTGCTCAAGTTGCTGACAAACAGTAAACTGACAATTGAGGCATGTGACGATCTCCAGATGATGAGGCAGTTAACAAATTGTTGGAGGAGATGATTACTCAAATTGATGAGGTGTGAACTACCAATTAGGACATCCCACCTCCAAAAATAGCATTTAAGACAAGCAGTTAACTTGACGCCTCTTTCCAAGTTAACTCACTGTCCCACCTTTTATGCATGTCTATTTTTGGAGACATCTTTGTACATTGGTGTTCTTTTTAGTTTAAAATCAGTTAACCAAAGTAGTATTTCCACTTAACTGTTAGGTTTCATTAATCTAGACATAAGAATAGATCTTGTTCATTGGCAAGAACTGAATGTTAACTCAAGGAGACTTTAGGGTTCCCTACTCCTTTGAGTTTCTATAAATAAGAGCAACCTTTGTTCATTAGTTTTTAACTTTACTTCACGGAAGCAAAACACAGAGTTGTTTGCTTGCAACTTTGTTCACTTAGTATATGTTCTTGAATCATACTTGTTATAGCAAACAACCAAGCTGTTTGCTTGCGTTCTTGTTGTTCCTGTATTTGTGTTCAATATTTGTTAAGTGTATTTGGTTGATCGCATGTTGTGTGATTGTCCTCTTTCATGCAATTTTCTGTCCCAAAAGTGTAATCCTTGATTGAGGTTGAGATAATAGATCAGGAGAGCAATGAGCCTTTGATCCAAAATTCTCAAAATCTTTCATATTTGTTGTGTTTATAATCTTTCTTTCAATCTACACCTCGGAAAGAGCACCTCGCCTCCAAGGGAATTTAGAGATTAGGATTATTGTTTGATGTTGTTTCTAGTAATCTATATTTCAGCCTACACCTCGGAAAGAGCACCTCGCCTGCAAGGGAATCCTGAGATTTAGCTTACCGTTTGATATTTACTTGCATAAACTCTGTTTCAGGATAAGTCTGAAAGAGCAATGAGCCTTTGGATGCATTCTGAGAGACAGTTTGTCTATGTGAATCCAACCATTCCCAATTGCTCCTAAATCCTCTCGCTCTGAAATTACTTGAGGAGATAGGATAGTTATAGTTTTAGCCTAGTTGTAGTTGAGATCTGCGAAACCAGAGAAAACCTTAGCTACAACGCATTGTGTTTTATAACCTTGTGCTCTGCCGTTGAGTAAAACGATAGGAAATTTAGTTTACTTTACTTTTTACGCAAAAACAACAAAAGAGGGAGCTTCCCATCCTAATTTGAAGAGCAATTCATCTGTGCATAGCTGTGCGTTTCCATCACGCACTCCAAAGGTGTGAATTGAAACGCCAACAAGTTGTAATAGAAGAACTACCTATTGTTCTAGTACGATATAGAGATAAGGACCATACATCAGCAGTAGACGAATAGAAACGACTAAACCATATATCAATGTCAGCAAAAAGAAAGAAAAGGCCATACAACAGAGTGTTCAACATAGACGGGGTGTTGTACATGAGGGGCTGCAATGAGCATATGGTACGAAGAGCTTAGGTTCTAGGCCATACAAAGTAGCAGAAAATCATAGCTTTCTAGTAGAACATGGCAAGATATACAACAGAGAATGTTTTGGACAAACCATATGGCGGATACACTTCACTAGACTTGGTGTAAAATACAAGACTAAGCATACAACAAAGAGCGTAGAATGTATGGCAAGGATGTTAAGGTAGAAGTCATACGGTGAGGAGCTTATGAAGATATTGTATGGTGCAAACTGCTAGCAATAGTCATAGGTCAAGCTTTGAATTGTTTGTTGTTGTTGTACAAAGATCAAAATATATTGTGCATATGGTAAGAGGTCATACAATCAAAGAGAAAATAACTTTGGTATCATAAATTTTAATTTGCTTTGCTATTAAATGCCATACGATAGGGTTTCTTTTAACTCATCATATGGTAAGAATATTAATTTGGATATTCTCTTTCATAATGTGGCATATTTTCGTCAATGAACTTTTTTTTAGTTTTTTCCTTAATTGGTTTCCATTGTAATAATTTTTTATTTCCCTGCTTATTATTATTATTTTCTCATGTGGTGCCCACCTAGTATTTTACTCTCCAACTTCAATATTTTTCTATTCGACCTACTATACAATACTTTTCCTGTTTTTATCATTTTTTTATGAAATCTGCTCCAATCTGACATCAATGCAGTGGAAAAATATGCAACACAAGTAGGGTCTTTTGTAACATTTGTTAGGATAAGTATTTGTAGGCTCCAAATCAAAAAAATTAAATAACAATATTATTTTGAGGTGTACTTTCATTAATTTTGGGATCTTCAATGGAGTCAAGTGCCTCTATTGGAACATCAAAGTCAACTCTATTTAGAACTTCCAACTTTTGCAATCCTTATACTTCATCCAGCACATGAACTATCAAACTTTTCAAAATCATTCTTCATTTGTTGCTTGTCGTATCATAGTCTTTGTTCCTCATCATTAATCTCCATAGCTTTATTAAAATTGCAATTTGATACAAATACTTCATAGTCCTCCACTTGCCAATAGAACAAGCCACAAAGGAAATTTATTTCATCTTCCAAACACGACTGCAATTCCAAAATTCCTTTGGCATTTGACTCCATTGGACCTTGATCATACTTCTCTATCCATTCTTTTGCAAAGTCCAAATCTAAGGAATCTGAAGAAATTGCTTCCTTGCTTATTGCTTGATTCTTCAAATCAATTATACACTTTTTGCCTTTGTTTTCAATGGAGTGTATTACATTTCCAATTGCGGTCAATTTTGACTACTAACAACCAACCCCAATCCAACAATGCACTGTATGCTTTCTTTCATAATGAGACAAACATAAAATTTAATAAAAAATGTTGGAGTTCCAATAAGTACCTTTTGAGCCATTATAACTCCTCGTACATTAATTCCATGTTAGTTGTCATCCACTAGCTGAAAAGTTGGAGACCAAATGGTCGGATTGCCCAAACTTCTCCAAGTGTCTTCCAAAGTACATTACACCAAACCCACTATTGATAATTGTATTGGTGAGATTCCTTCCAAGGATCTCCATGTGCACTACCAGTAGTTTCTTTTCCATGTTAATCGTCAATAACATAGGATTGATCACTTGGTTTCCCAACGATGGAGGTTTAGTTATGAGGTCTTCATTATCTCCAAATTCTAAATAGGTGGTGGTGTGCACCATCTCTTATGGTGTTTCTAAGTTGGGGAATACTACGTAATGAATCCACTACTTTAATTGGTATGATGGTTTGAAGTACTTGCCTTGTAATAATTTTATTAGATTGCAATATATTAGTTATCGTACTTGCATTTGTATTTGAGTAACAACATTTGTTATCCATAGTATGCTCCACCTCCACTCTTGCTTCACAAAGTCTTTCTTTTTTTGTACATAGGTCTGGGTACACAACTTTCTTAGCTTGGGCTCGAGAAATGGGCAATATTTCTTATGTCTCTCTACATCAATTAAAGTGATGCTTATCTTTTTTCAGACAACCCACATCATCACAATCTCCAAGTCTACATTATTTACAAAGTAGTCCCATTTCATTTCAATTTCTATGGCAATCACTAGAAAAATGTCCTCATTCACTACAATGTCAACATTGGATAATGGGAGAACCTTGGAGTTGTATTGTATTTGACTTTGAACTCCCCTTCTTCAATTCCAATACTCATCTGAAGATGCAATCAAGTTATTTTGAGGCTTTGGTGGAGTGCTTAGTGGAGTGGACTACTCTCCTTGTGTAAAGAGTATCTATGTAATACTCTTCTGATTGTACAAATCAAATGGCCCATAATTTGGTAAATATTGCAAAACATTCTCCTGGGACAATTAGCTTTAGTGTGAATTTTTCATTTGCAATTGATACACTCTAATTCTTTAGTTCTCTATTAGTTTCCTTACCTACCTTCAATACCTTCAAAGCATGCATCTTCGTAGTGCTTGTACTATTCAAAATTCCCCAGTGCTACTTCTATCCAATCCACCATCTTCATTCGTTTTTCTTTTGAATTGTGAAGAAATCTTATTCTAACTTTCTATGTCCATCATTATATTATACACTTTTGTGTATGATGATGGTACGATTTTCACTTTTTTCCTTTATGAAGGGATAAGGCCTTCAATGAACCATCTTTTCTTTAAACCATCTATGGATTCTTTTTTTAATGTGACAAATAATTCCTTCAACCTATGATTATAAGCTTTTACACTTTCATGCTTAATTTGTTGAGTGTAGTAGATTTTTGCTACAATTTCGTTGTCAATTCAAAGAAATTTGAATTCCTCTTCAAAAGCCTTTCATAACTTCTCCTATGTATTTTAGAAGGCTGATTCAATCTCCATATACTAATCAATAGCCCCACCTTTCAAAGTGGCCAAAAAGGACCATAGCCAATATGATTTGTAGTTCTACATTTGTTGCCCTAATGGTTTCATAGGTCTTACAACATCTTACTGGATTCTTCAATTCATCTCTTGTAAACTTGGTCAGCTTTTGCCTTTCTAGACTAGCATTTGAATTTTTTGGTGTTCCTATGGCACTCTCAGACGCATGGGAATCCTCTACTCTTCCTACAACTTCAACATTTGCCACATGTTGGTTGGAAATTTTGTATTCTTGTGAAAGTATACAAAATAGTGGTTTCAACCACAGCACGTGAGTTAAACTCTCCTATTTAAGGGAAGGCTCCCCCTTTTCTGTCTATTTTAACAATTCAGAAATACACTCTAACTATAAATCTATTCTAAATCTGGGTGAAACTCTGTCTTTTTCTCTTTTTCCAGAAAAGACACTTATTCTTTTCTCTTGTTTCAGAAAAGAATCACAGCTGAAAATATAAATGATTTATGAAGTAAACAAATAAAGAAGCAAAGTTTCCATAAAGGCACAAAGTCCTCCGTTGCTCCTCCGGGACGGGAAAACAAATTGAAAGCACAAAGTCTTTGACAATTTACTCTCCTATCAACCTTTTTAGATGATTTTCTGGTAACCAAGTACAGTATGTAGCAGCTCAAAATAGAAAATAAAAGCAACACAAAGTCTGCAAGTTATCTCCTTTGCATGAGCGTTCTACAATAGCTTCAAATGTGACAAACAGCTCAAAGTCTGCAGTATCAAATCTGAAAACTAATCTAAAATTTTAAACACAATTTGCAGCTCAAAGTTTGCAAGATTGAGTTTAAATCTCTCTTGTATAACACCACAAAACCCACAATCAATTTCAGATAATGTCGTCACATTACAATTTGTACCAACACAAAGTTTGGAAGCAATTTGTTTTCTTTATTGATTGCAATCTGATTTACATCTAAACTCAAAGTCTTAGAATGCATTCACAAATTGGCAGAATTTTGTTGCATTGCCAAAAGATATCCCAATTACAAAGGACCTCCTCAGGTATTTATAGGAGAGAGGTCATGAGAAAAAGGTGGGAGGATCCCAACTAACTCGAGAAATTCTCTCAACCTATAACTAATTGCAATTGACTTATTCAAAATTACAATCTTATTGTAATTTGATTACATGTAATTACATTTTACAAAAATGCAAGTGGAAGAAACACTTGCAATTACAATTTTCGTTTTCACATGTAACTTGTCGAAAGTGAAAATACATAAAACAACCTAATATTTTAATTTGTTTCATTCCTATCTCTGAAAGATAAGAACTTGCTGATGATCATCTGCAACTCATTAGGATCAGGACCAAGTGTATTTCTAGCAACAGCCACGGTCTTAATGATAACATCATGATCTCCGACTGTGACTTCTCTGTGTTCTTCGAAAGCAACTTGCAACTTATCAAAGATTGTTAGATGATTGACGAACTTGTGGATTGAATCTATGAAGAACTGATCTGAATCGAACTCTTGGTGAAGATTTGCAGTAATCTGAGAAATAACATCATCGGTTGCAAGCAATTCTCTTTCATAACTTAACACTGTGCAAGGGATTTTCTCAAAGTTTGAAAGAATATCTTGTTCAGCTTCAGCATTCATCTCAAGGGCAGTTTGGACTTAAAGTCAAGTCCAAAAAGTTCAACTTTTGAGCTTTTTTAAGCATTTCGGGTTTTTCACTGACTTTAGCAATTTTACAAAAGGCAGTTGGAATTTCTGGGGCATTTAGCAATTTTAATTTTTTTCAGCAATTTTTTATAATTGCAATTCTGTCTACAAACCCCGACTTGCAATGGGTGAATAAAAACCCGAATTACTTTGAAGGAGCACCACTTTTTGTTTTTGTTCATCTTTTCAAAGAAATGAGAATGGGATTATGAAATGGAAGGCCAGGTATGGAAAGCTAAATGAATATGGAATGGATGGAGATGAAAAGAAATGAAATGGCAAACATGTCTTAAAGACATAGTGAAATCTGCAAATAAAAATCATGGAAAGATGATGGAGAAAAACGTTCAAAGAGCATGAGGCATTTGGAAAATGGAAAACGCGTGGAATGTGAAAGGATGTAATGGAGGTATATGGAATGCAAAGAAAAATGTTTCAAATAAGAGAAAAAAACGCATTTAAACTTGTAAGGAAGATGAAACATATGAAATGAAGGGCATCTAATAAATGAAAACGCGTTTTCAGTGAAGGCGAGTAAAAACAAAAACATATATTCAAACGATTTCATGAATGAATAAATGAATGAAAAATGAAAATGTTTAGCATTAAAGAAAAACGCGTTTTTGTAAAAAAAAAAGGTATGACGTTTCTGTATAAAACAGTAAAACGTGTGAAGATGAAGAGAAACGTGTTTTTTACAAGACATAAACAAAAAACGTTGGAAGAAAACCCTAGGCGCAGGAATGGCATCGAACTTTCTGGAGTTCTTTGCAAGTTAAAATGTCAATAAAAACATAAAATCGGGTTTCTTTGAAGTCATAACATGTTCATTTTACAAAATTGGGCTTTTGGGATGATTTAGCAATTTTGCATAAAGCAAATCGGACTTTTTAAACTCCAATGCAATTTTACTTTTGGCAAATATGAAGACTTAACAAAAATTCGGACTTTTTGAGTCACTTAAACAATTTCGGGTTTTTTAAACACTTTAGCAATTTTGCTTTTTGGTTAAAATTTCCCTATTTGCTGAGTTGCTCTAAAAACCCGAATTTGGTCAAAAAGACACTAAAATGACTCAGAAATAAAAACGGAAACGAAAGAGGGAAAAAGAGTAGCTCAAAGGTTAATAAACTTAAAACTGAGATTTTTCACTCTTTGCACCTCGTAATGCGTGCCTTAGAAGAGAAAATTTTCAAATTTTATCAAAATTTTGATTAGTTGTCTTGATTTTTAACAAGTCAAAAATCTGGGACAACACCACACTTGTTTCGCCTTCAAGTTCTCTTGTGTATGCTCCAACACTTACCCTTAGGGTTTTTTACTTTGTTTCTTCTTCTATTAACGACTCTTTGTTGCCTCAAAGGTTGTTCTCATATACTTACCTCTCTATATCTATGGAATCTTTAAACTTTGTCTCCCAATGAAGATTTTCATTGTCAAAAGGAGATTGTATTGCGTCTCCATACTAACCTTGGTTTGCAAGGTGAACACACACTTCGTTTGGTGATGGAAGATGTCTAGCTATTTCCACCCACTCTTCATATGATTATTCGTAGTGGGTTGAGTGATTTGATATCTATGCTCCCGATTACAACTTCGACTAATGTTCTGACTCCAACTTTAAGAGCCACAAGCGTTTGATAAGGAAAAAGATAAACCTAAATGAGAAAAGGCCATGAAAACCGAACATCAAAGTCTTATGAAAAATAAGACTTTGTCATGTCCCCGAAATCGGACATTTAAATATTAAGAAACATAATTAAAATAGTTAACCATCTGATATTCACAATTGTAATTGTCCAAAACAATATTATAATTATGAATGTTATAAATATTAAAGTATATAAAAATATAAAATATAAATGTAAAATAATATTATAATTGGACAATTATAATTATTATAAATACAAAATACATATTAAAATATATAAAAAGAATAAACAAGAAATATAATATTATTATAATTATAATTATCAAAAGATAATATTATAATTATAGTTATCAAATAAATAACAATATAAATATAAAAATATAAATATTAACAACTTGACATTATTATTATAATATTATAAAGAAAACTAATATATTAATTAATTGTAAATCTGAGAATTATCTAGAACAATATAGAATACAAAATATAATAATAAAAATCATAAATAAATTACTTTATCAACTGCATTATAAACAGCGAAGGGACACAACCCTCCCTTTAATCGCCACCAATGAATCTTATTTAAGTGCAAACTATGAAGAAGTTGGGGGTATCGAATGAGAGAACAAAATTGCTGGGAAAGTAAGGTGTTCACTATTCTCCATGGGGAACGATCTCCTATAAGTATTTGATAAATAAACACGGCCAGCCCATATAAAAGATCGGCTCCTTTATGATTGATTATTCAACTATCTGTTGTACCCAAAACCAAAATTTTTGCTTCACTAAGGCATTCTGCTTAATTGAGTCTTAATCTTGTTAAAGTGATGTCAGAAGGTCGTTTTTGGGCTTTTTAAATATGGAGTTGGTGTCAGTGTAATGTCAATCTGTTACTGAAGTAATTCAAGGAAAATGAAAATCTGAACGGAAATCACCAAAATTTTCTATCTCTGGAGAAGGGAGCACATTCTCAAATGGGCGCCCTATCTTTTAGGGTCGAGATCCTTTTTAGGGTTTGTCACCTCTAGCAGACATTTGTCCGGCATCACGCTAAGCTTTGAGAGCTATCAAGTTGTCAAACGGACTGTTTCGAGCAAGTTGTGGGAAGATATAGCGCAAAACAAAAGAGAATTGGCTAACACTGGAAAAAGCGCAGCTTTTAGGCGCCCATCTTTTTGAGGTGCCAAATGAAGGATTTTGACTGAATGCCATCCAAGATGTTTATCTCACTTTTGTTCAAGCTTCGCGACGCATCCGTTATTGGGTGAATCTGAGTTGCTGAAGTCAGTGAATCGGAGGTCAAACATAGGGTCAAATCTTAGTCAGAATATCGAAAGGAAAAAGCAAAAGAGCACATTTTGAGAAAGGTGCTTGAGCTTTTGAGATCTTTAATGCTTTCTTTTTGATGATTTCAGATATTCAATGTGTCCGTGTTACGCTTAGCTTTCCGTTGCCTGTCTCTGTCAGATCAGAAGATGATTCAGCAGCCTGCAGTCAGGGTTTTAATGTTATTTTGGTCAGTTCCAGAAATGGCTAAGTCTGGGGGTAAAAAGAGCAACTTTTGAAAAAGGCGCCCTTGATTTTCACCCTTCAGATGATGTTTTCTGGGAAAGTGTGCCTTTGCAGTTGTCATGCAGAATGAAGTCAGCTCCGCGGTGAACCTATGATCTAGTCCTGAAAGTTGGTAAATCAGAAGTTATGAAGGATTTATTTTTCCCTTTGTTCGAGATGCAGATGTCAAAATTTGACTAAGTCTGAGGAAAAGCGCAGCTTTTGAAAAAGGCGCTTGGATTTTTGGGCCTTCAAATGTCAGTTTTATGGTTTCCAGTCTCAAGATATCTTTTGATTAGTTCTTACTTAGCTCTGCAATGCACCTGTCAGCTAGTCAATCGAAGAAGTCAGTCAACCAATGTCAGAGGATGAACAGAGGTCCCGGCAGAGGTTTTAGCTTAAATTTTCATGAAATTTGGCTAAGTCTGGAATTCGTCTTAAAAGTTCAAAGTTGGATTTTCGAAAGAGAGTTGAATGGACGCCTTAACTTGAGTTCTGACTGCAGTTAGACTAAACGTTTTCTGGGTTGTCATCTTCAGTTCGTATATTGGCATGTTGAGTGATCTTTCAGTTCGCATGTCGAGTTAACTAGTTTGCATGTTTAGTTAACTGCTTTGCATGTTGAGTTAACTTGATTGCATGTTCACTTAACTGAAGATTATCAGTGAATGTCAACTGGAGTCCACATGCATGGCGAATTTGGTTGCAATTGTGAGGATTTTGTGAAGATGGCGCTTCATTGAGTGTCAACTGAAGTTCTAGAAGGGACGGCATGAATGGTGAAGCATAAATTAGTGAAGTATGGCGCATTTGAATGTTAACTTCACTTATCAAAAGGGTCGCCATATTTAGGATTTTATTGATGAAGCATGATTTTGTGAAGCTACACATTTTGCAAAGAGTGGTAACTTAAGTTCCAAAAGGGTTGTTATTTTTAGCATGTGAAGTTGGCGCATTCACTTCTTGAAGGCCAATTGAAGTCATGAAAGGGTCGCTATTTTTAGAATATTCATTGCATGAAATATGGCGAATTCCTTATGGCTAACTTCACTTATCAAAAGGGACGCCTTAGTTCAAATTTGTGAATCTAAAGCAAGTGTGAAGATGGCGAACTTGATATAGATTGCTAACTGAAGTCAAAGTCGCATGAAGTGTTGAACTGAAGTATTGAAAGGCAAACCCTAATGCATGGCGATTTATTTAGCATATTCGAGTTTCAGTTAACTGGAATGAGGTCCAATCAGAAGCCAAGCGCACTTTTCATGGATTCCTTGCCTTGTGCGAATTTCATAGATGAAAATCTATATATTTCAGTAATGGCGTCCATTATTTCATCATCGAAGTTCATATTCTTTTTCAGCGACCAGCAAGCTAAAGGTGCTACAGGTGTCCGAATTCAACGTTCTTCATAGCAACGAGTTCAGATTGTTCAGAGGAAGGCGATTCTAGACTTTATTTTCACTTTGCATGCAGGTTTTATCAAGTTTCAGAGAAGAAGTTGGCTGATTTTTCAGAAGCAGACAAGCAAAACTTTCTATCTTCTGTCTTATTTCTTCTATTTCTCACCTTAGGTACTTTCTTCGCATGTCAAAGAAATTCAACACATATTCAGAATATGATCATCTGGGTTCGCATATTTCAGCATTTGCAGCAAAACCCACATCTTAGATTTTTCGAAATCGCCCGTAGTCTTCATTCTGAAGCTCTGTGCTTTTTTCCGAGAATTTCTTTGCATGTGGGCTTGAAACACATTTTTTCGAGAATTCAGTTATCTGGGTTTGTTCAGAATTCAATTGTGCACAAAACCCATGTTCTAGAAAAACTTCGAAAATTTCTTTCGTCAGAAGCTATTTTTAGCCTTGTCAAGAGGTTTTCAGAAAGTTCTTCAAGTATATTCGACTTTACAGTCAAAAGTCCTCATTTTCAAAATGCAGTTCAATCTCATTGATTACAAGGTGAAATTAGCTCTTGCTCATAATTTCATCAAAACTTCAGATACAGACCTGAATCATGTTTATCCAGTGGTCAATCTGAGCAGTTTGGAGGGTGTTAGCAGCAATTCGTTGAAGAATCTTGAACGTTCAGGGTTACTGGCAGCAGCATCCATTCCTATTACTACTTTCGATCTTGAGTTCGTTCTTGCTTGCATCAAGCATTATGACTCATCTTCACGTCAAATCAGATCAGTTGATGGGAAGGTTGTTTGCAGTATCAAACCAAAGGACATAGAGAAATGTTTTGCTATTTCTCCTCGTTCAGATAACTTTACTGTGGTTCTTGAAGCTTGTGAGAAGATATGGGATGCTGATCAACAACGTTCGCAGAGGAAAGTGGCTCAGAAGTGGCTGAAAGTTCAGAAGACTAACATGCCTAAGAAGGTTGGTCGTGGTGAATTCAAAGACGAAGTTGCTGTTTTGATAACTTTACTCAACCGAGTTGCCGGTCAACCAGATGCTAGCACTTTCCGTTCATGGATGTTTTACCTGATTACCAGAATTCTTGATGGTACAGAGCGTTTTGACTGGGCTATGTTGATTAGTGATTGCTTACATCAGCAAATTACTAACTTTCTCAAGTATCACGAGTTTCATATGATATCCTACTTGGTTTACTTGGTTGCATTTCAAGGTAGCTTCAGGCTTCTAAAAACTAATGGCACTCTCGGTGTTCAGCGTGTTCATGAGTATTATCCTCAGTTGGAGTTCTCTCAATCTGAGCAGGACTTCCGAGCGTGAATGATCACTTTTCCATGAGAACCGTGAGAGATCTTGACAACGAGATGCACATTCGTATTTCTGCCGAGGCCAAATCAGCGATGGAGACTTGGGCGGATTGGTTTATCCAGTTCCCTACTTTCACATACATCCGAGTTTATGGATATGTTGGAGAGCCCCTGATGTTGCCAAGGTATCCGTCAGACAAGATTATCTTTATGGAGTTCCTCAGACAGATGCAGCATGTCCATTTCTTTCTTCGTAGTCGTCATAAGACTGCGGCTAATTTTCCATTCACATTGGGAATTTTCACATGCAATGCAGCAACAGATGCCAGGCTTATGTCTACCGAGATAGAAAGGTTTAAACTCAAGACTTATACTGAGAGGCATTCCTATGATCCTCTCGGTCATTATGCAGATCAGTTAGAGCGAGGGATTGCACATAAGCCAGCACTTGAAGATTTCTGGGCTAATTGTGAAGATGAATTTGAGGTTTGTCGTCATCACTATTGTAGACTTACTATTGGTCAGCTCTCTGATTACCTATCAGAAGATGTTGATGGTCTATCGGATGATGATGGAGAAGTTCTTCTCAATTCATATGTCAAAGATCAAGTTGCTCGGCAGCCACTTCACTCACCTGATTGGTATGCCAAAGAGAATATTTCTATCGAAGAGGTTTCCAGATCAGTTATCAAGACTAGCAGTTGTTCTTAGCGGAGAGCAAGCCAGACGGTAGTTCACAGCCAACCAAGGCAGCAAAGTTCTCTTCCGTTGCCTTCTACTTCTGAGGCAAGACCCGAGTCAAGGCCATTATAATACCTCTTGAAGGGTTGAATAGGTGGAAACAAGGAAAAAGAGCTCTTTAGTAGAGGAGGCGAAGCAAGTTGAGAATGTTCTGAGGTTCAGTGAGACTAATACCGGTGAGCTACCTCTAGATTTAGCCCATACAACCTATTGACATAGATTCTGAGCCTGAGACACCAATTCAAGCAGGATCGGAGACAACTGAACCACCACAGGTTGATACATCGGGGACAGTCTCTCCTCAAATTGAAAATATTGTTCAGTCTTGTTGGCTCGAGAAGTCTTTGGGAAGACAGAGGCGTGAACCTTCGTACAACCTTGATTTATCTGAGTTCGGTGAACCCTATCAGAGAAGATCGAACAAGAAGATAAAGAAACAAGTGCATATCGAGAAAACTCCAGAATCAGAGATTGTTATCGAAGTTGTTGTTCCTCCAGAGGGTAAGAGCTTAGATGAAGTTGAAGTTGGTGACTTTACATTCACTAAGGAAAATCTTGGCAGGACCACTAGAGAGACAGATGTAACTCTTCTTAAGATCGTCACTAATAATCTTGAAGAGCGCATCACAAAGGATGGAGAAGATAAGGCCTTACTCAAAGCTGAAAATAGTCAACTTCGTCAATACATTTCTGATCTTGTTCATGGAAATCCAAATAGAGCACCTGTTCTTCCTCAGAGTACACCTGCAGAACAACGAAAACTGGATCAGTTAGTTAGTCATGGCAGACTTCTGGACAACTGGATTGATAGTTTAGTTGCTGCTGGTCGGTGTCTTCTTGCAGATATGTATCAGTTGAGAAGTGATGCACATAAGCTTCGTCAGGGTGTTCAGTCACTTGAGGCTGATTCTGAAAAGTTTAGCAAAGGATGGAAGTGTTCCCCGTATCTCGATTTATGGTTACATATGATGCTGGAGTTGATCGGGGGATCAAAAAGAAAAAGTTTTTACTTGGAGAGAGCAGCACCTTCTCAGGACAGAAATATGTGAGAAGATTTCTACCAAGTTGTTTTCACTCAAGGATGATGTGGTTGGAGTACTTGCACTTGTCAGCGGTTTCGTTGTTCAAATTCCGTGTCATTATCTTCTTGAAGATGGCATGTATGTTGAGTTGGACAAAGTACAAGCAGAGTTCGAGAAGCTGATTCGTGACAGCCTTGGAGGTGAACCTATGGCGCCTAAATTAGAGAATGTTTCAGTGATTGCAGCCAGTCTCAGGAAGGTGACTGAAGAATGTAAAGATGGCATGCACACGATCACAGAAAATGGCAGAGAACTGAAGAAGCAGACTGTTGTTTTGAGCAGTGTCAAAGTGCCAGATGACAAAGAGATCGATGAGTTCTTGGTCGAAGTGTTAGACCGAGTTGACATGGAGTGATCTTGCGTTTGGAACCTGCAGTTAATTTCGAGGGTTGAGTCATGGCGAGTTAACTTCGACTTCAGTCTTGAGTTTACTTGCTGACAACGCATGCTTATCTCGTCATGGAATTATCAACCACGGAGTTAGGGTTAGGGTTTCGATTAGCGAAGGTAGTGTCCAGTTAACTTTGCTTTAAATAAGGCGTGCTTGCATGGTCCATTTAGGTTATTTGTACCGGTTAACTGATGGTAGCTTTCAGTTAACTGTATAGTTTACTTCATTAGGGTTTAATAATTAATCTTGCATGCATTTGCGAGACTTAGTTAACACAAGGTGATTTTAGGGTTCCCTACACCTTGATGTATATAAATAAGAGCTTTTGCTCATTTGTAATTAACTTTGGCTTGAGAGAGAAATATATGCTGCGCCTACCTTGCCCTCAATATTGCTCTTTTTTGGTATTTGTTCATGCGTCTTTGCTATTACAGTTGATTGTTATGCCACATAGGGTTTCATGCGATTGTGATAGTGAACTCTTTCCATAGTTTAGATAAATCTGTTTTGTGCATCTTTACCATTACAGTTAATTGTTATGCCACATAGGGTTTCATGCAATTGTAATGATAAATCTGTTTTGTGAACTTTTACCGTTATGATCAAGTGTTATGCCACATAGGGTTTCACGAGATTGTGATGATAAATCTGTTTTGTGAGTCTTTACTATTATGATTAAGTGTTATGCCACATAGGGTTTCATGAGATTATCATGGTAAATTCTTAAATCTGTTTTATGCCTAATAAACTTGTTCAGATTGAGATAATAGTTGCGCCACCTTGCCTTCAAGTAGAGAATCTGAATCCGTTTATCGTCTGATAGTCATAACCTTGCTCCGTTTTCTCATGCTCTGTTTTCTTGAGGGAATGGATAGAATTTAAGTTATTAAGTTTAGTTGTAGTTAGTGAATCTGCGAAACCAGAGAAAATTCTCAGCTGCAACGTATATAGTTTTCGAGAAAGCCTTGTACCTCTACAGCTGAAACAAAAAGACAGGAATTAGTTTAGTTTATTTCCCTTTGCAGGTATTTTTGTCAAAGCACAACGAGGGAGCTTCCCCTCCTAATTTGAAGAGCACTCATTGCATAGTGTGCATAGCTGTCCGTACCAACTCTTACTCCAGAGGTGCTAGTTGTTACGCCAACACTATCATAGAAGCTGTTTGAGGAGAGGATTTGGGTTATCATTAAGGGTTTGACCTTCCATAAGAGATAGGATTAAATGAGGATGAAGGGAGATATTAAAGGAGAACTTAGTAAAGGAGAGGGAATAGGAGATTGAAAAAGGCATATAAGAAAGAAGCACAAGCTGTTATACACGTACAGAGAGATATATATAATCTGGGAAAGAAACCATGAAACAGCCAGAAAGGTATTTGGGATACGTCATTGTTTATATTCATACCATCAATCTATTCATCGGGCTGGAAAGGTAGGCAATCTGTAGATGAATCAGGCAGTAAGAGGTACGTATCTTTCCATAAAATTAAATAAGAAATAATGAATATTTATTAATTTAGGAAATGAAATCTGTTGAATATATTATGAACTCAGTGTTGATGATTGGCAAGTAATTTAGGAATTTAATAAACTGCAGATCATTGATAAATATATTTAAATATACTATGGCTGATGTTATATAAATATGTTTAAATATATTATATGGACAGTCATATTTAAATATATTTATGATTGAAAAATATTCAATATATATATACATATATAGTATGGTTGTTGTATCTATTGTAATTCGTATATTTGGTAAATAAATTATTGAATGCCATTTATACTAAGTTACAGATAAATATATTTAAGTATGTTATGATTTGAGTATATTAGGATGGATAAGTATATTAAGAGTTGAAATGATATATTAACAATTGACAAGTATATATTTAATTATATTCATATATATTAAGATTCGTAGATACATCATAGATGGTGGACACATACAATATATACATATAGTAAATATATATATATAATATATTATTCTCGATTATCTAATAATGATGCTTGCAGCAATTATTGAGATTTATATGTAATAATGACTCTATTCGTTCGCTATGATGATAAATGGTTTAATAGAATTCCATCTATGGAATCTTGAAAGAAGTAAAATCTACCCTAACATACTTATGAAACATATTATAGAAGAATCACTCATAGTGAAGGAAAATGAATAATCCTTTGACAAGAATGAAATATATATATCATCTTTGATCTTATTAGATGTTATCACTAAAACTTATTTGATCTTTAACGTTTCTAATGTTTCTTTGAGAAACACTTTGAGTACAAGATTCAAGTCGAAGTGCTTCCATCAGAAAGGGGACATTACAGACTTGGGGTAGACTTGGGTTCTTTTTATTATCCACTAGGGAAGAAACCAATTGGCTGCAAATGGGTGTACAAACTCAAGTACAAAGTTGATTTTATAGTTGACAAGTACAAAGCACAGTTGGTGGCTAAATGGTTTTCATAGAGAGAAGGTATTGATTATAAGGAAACCTTTGCTCCTACAAAAAAGACGAACACCATCCAATTAGTTCTAAGCATGGCAGCATAGTTTGTAATGTCCCCTTCCTAGGTAGTCAGTAGGAGTTGTGGTTAGTCTATCACCTTGGTCCCTATAGACTAACGTGGTGGTTAGGAGACCCTTCTGAGGGAGTTTGTGGCTTGTCAATCAACTGTTCGTTTTTTATTGGTGTTTCCCAGCTCAGTGAATTTCAAGGGTTTCGCAGTGATGCCTTCTAGTGCATTCGTTGGACACTTTGTCCACACTTACTATTTTTAGTAAGTCGCGGGTTGATCACTGACTTGGTAAGTTGGTAGCATTTTTGTTGGGAATGTCGGTGAATACTTACCTTGGTTTTATCTTGCCAATTAGCGCAGTCCAGAGCTTTAAGTTTAAATAACGTAACTATTAAAGTTAAATTAAAAGATTTAACTTTAGTGTTATTTATTTTATTTAAGTGACTTTATGATTGAGGAGTTATAAGGTAAGGGCGTCATAAGGGGATAAAAGTAAATTAAATAAAATAAAGTAAAAGGCCAATTTCGGCATGGGAATTGAGGAGTATAAAAGCACTTTTGCGAGCTCATTTGGTATTCATGCTTGGAAAAATATACACAAGGGTTTGTTAGTTGGATTGAAGTCTTGGCTTTGTGAAGACGAAATCGCTCATGAGGATCTTCAACTATAGGATTGAAAGACATCCCAAGGTTGAATGCTAATAACTCCATTCAAGGGTTATGCTGGTGACTAACTTTTACAATTTACAGCCATTATATGAGTAAATTGCTGAGGGTTTGAAGGAGAAGGATTGTCAGCACGATAGAGAAGATATTGCAGGTTTTTTGAGAGAGAAAAGGACCATTTTAGAGATCCCAAGCTAGCCGTACCATTCCAGCAGGGGTCATACCAGTTGCAAAGGGGGGTGTGAGACTTCATAGGCCAAACACCTAGGGTTTGGGTTTGTCTTCACCACTATTGGAGGTGCCTAGGGCTTGGGTATTGTTGCACATTCTGCAAGGGAGAAGCTAGGGTTTGGCAGATTGTGGGTGATTTTGTATGCTCCAACTTGCTGGTTTTGTACTATCAGACCTGCAACTGTTCATAACAGCAAATGGGTATGCTTCCATTGTGTTTCAAATGCTAAATATTGATCTAGGTTGTTGATTGTTTATGCAATTTCTCTTTAAATAAGTTAGTTTCAGTTATTTGTTTTTTATGCATCTCCTATCAAACAAAAAAACAAAAATCAGAAAAAAAGCAAACACAGAAAAAACAAACAAAAAAATACAGCAAATTGGGGTGGGACATTACACAGTTTGGTTGGAAAGTCCATCAAATGGATGTGTTGAGTGCCTTCCTCAAAGGTGCTTTAGAGGAAGAAGTGCACATGACTTAGCCATGGGGTTTTCAAGTTGTAGGAAAGGAGCATCAAGTATGCAGAGTGACAAAGTCTCTTTATGGCCTAAAGCAGGCACCCAAGGCATGGGACATAAAGATTGATGTATTTGGATCAACAGGGATTCTAGCGAAGTCCTTCAAACCCGAATTTATATGTCAAAAGCACAGGCAATGAAATCATCCTTTTGGTCATTTATGTCATGTCCCCCGAAATTGTAACAATAAACTATCAAGCGTCTAAAGACAAATAAATAAATAACAGACAAATAATTGTTAAATTCCAAACATGAGTAATTACGATTTAAATATAATTATAATTACCGTTGGTAATATTATAATTATAAATATAATATTAATGATAAATATGAGAATTATCAAATACACAAAATATAATATACAAATTATGAATGAAATGTAAAATACAAAATATAATAATACAAATCATAATTTAAAATATAACACCAATTAATAAATAGAATGAATAAACAAGTAATAAATAGACTGAATATATAAGATATATAATAATCAATAGCCAACATGAAAATAAACATAAATAAATAATGAGTCAGCAAAAAGTAATCACTACTTGGAATGCAGCGATCTTAATAAGAATCACGTCCCTTCCGTAAAAAGGCACGAACCTCCTGAAACTGCATGTCTTTCTCCAGCGTATAAGATGAGAAAGAATTAGTGAGGGTGAGGAATATATTCTCTTGAATCCAACGCAGGGGCATCAAGAGGAATTGTGGATTTTCTACAAAATATTCAGTGTTTAAGTTCACTACCTTCCAAAAGGGGGACAAGGTCTGAAACGCGGGCCCCAGCAACAGCCCAAAGTTGTGATAAGTATGGAAGGAAGGAAAAAGAAGGAAATCGAATGGAGGAATAAAAAGAGGAATATATATGCTAGTGCCACCGTGGCTGGAGAAAGGAAAGAGAATAAGGTGATCAGCACTAGGGGTTGGTATATATATATATATCAATTTGTGATTTCAGGTTACAGTTAGAATAATTATAATTTCAGATTATAGTTAGCATAATTAGGATTTCAGACTATAGTTAGCATAATAGAGTTTATGATTTTAGGTTATCAGTTAGCATAATTATTTTATGGTTTCAGACTTGTGGATTAATTTATATTATGATAGGATCAGATATATGAAGTAATATACAATAGTTATATATATATATTATATATATATATAGAAACATATATGATATATGAAGTAATCTATATGGAGTAAATATATGAATATATATATATGTATATATATCAGTGGTTTATATATGACAGAGGATAAAGTATATAAGTGTAAGGTTATATTGATATATATAGATGTATAAAAATAAAGATACTTACATTGAGTCAAATTAGAAGTGATGATATATACTTATTTAGATAGAATATATGTATATATACGATTGTGCAAATAATGATGCTTGCAGCAATAATGGAGCCTTATAAATAATGGCACCATTTATTCACTATGTGGTAAAATGGTATAATAGAATTCCAACTATGGGATCTCAAAAGATGTTTTACATTTAATGTACCTATGAAATATATTAAAGAAGAATCATTCATAGTGAGTGATAAGGAGGAAATGAATAATCCTTTGACAAGAATGAAATATTTACATCATCTTTGAACTTATTAGATGTTACTACTGAAATTTATTGATCTCTAACATTTCTAACATCTCTTTGAGAACACTTTGAAAACAAGATTCAGGTTTAAGTGCTTCCACCAAAAAGGGGACATTACAATTTATGTGGATGATATCATCATTACAAATAGTGAGGCACGTTTGATTGAAGAAATCAAATGTAATTTGTGTAAGGCTTTTGACATGACAGACCTAGGCCTCCTACATTATTGCCTAGGTGTAGAGGTTTGGTAGATAGATGGTGGTATTTTTATTTCTCGCTCCAAATATACCTAGAGTTTGCTAGACAAGTTCAGAATGACAGAATGCAAAATCTCGTCTACACTTATGGAGAAAGGGTTGAAGCTTTCTGCCAAAACCGACTCAAAGGTGATCAATGAGTCAGCATTCAAACAACTACCGGACAGGCTTATCTATCTCACAACCACCAGACCTGATTTGAGTTATGTTGTGAGTTACATTTCTCTTTAATGACAAATCCAAAGGCAAAACATTGGGTTGTAGTGAAGCGAGTACTAAGATATGTAAGGGACACTTGACTTTGGCATTTTGTATAGCAGAAGCAAAGATCCTAGGCTGGTTGGGTTCACAGATTCAAATTGGGCAAGTTTTTTTGATGATAGGAAATCCACTTCTAGATATGTTTTCAATCTTGGTAAGGGTGGTCACATGGACCAATAAGAAGCAATAGGTAGTATATTTTTCCTCGACAAATGTAGAGTATCGGGGAACCATCAAAGCAACATGTAAGGCAGTATGGCTTCAGAGGATGCTTTCTGACATGCAAATGTCTCAAGTAGGGCCTTCACCCTAGTTTTGTGACAATCAAGGGGTGCTAAAGCTTGCCAAGACTCCAGTCTTCCACAAGCGTACCAAACATGTGGCACTTCATTATCACTTTGTTGGCGTTTATATTCGCACCTCTGAAATGTGAATTTAAAACGGACAGCTATGCATAGTAAAACTGCTCTTCAAATTAGGAGGGGAAGCTCCCTCTTGCTGATGGTGTTGAAAGAAAGTAAACTAAAAACTAAGTTGCCTATCTTTTTGATCAGCTGGAGCACAAGGTTTATAAAACACAAACGCCGCAGCTGAGATTTTCTGATTTAAGAATTCCAACTACGACTAACTTAAGCTAATGACATTTCTAATATCTCAAGTAATACGCAGAGCAAGAGAATTAGAAATGAACAAGGTTGATTCTCTAACAAAGGCTTAAGATAAATCTTTCTCAACATACATCTACACACTTCAACGCAAGCTGAAATTAAGATCACAAAAGCATAACACATATAACGGAAATTTGAGACATTATACCAAGGCAAAGGAGGCTCATGATTTTATTTCTCAAACTTCTAGAACAAAATCTACTAAACACATGCCTGGAACAAGAGCTTGCAGCTAAAGAGGCTTGCAAAACTTGTTCTTACACAATAGGAACAACAATTACAATAACTACTTGTTGGCTAAAAGAGACTCAACAATCCGCTATCATAAAACAATTGAACAACACTGAATAACAAATAGAAGGAAGTTAGGCTCAGCGTTTTGTTATCACTAGCATGGTTAAAGAAAACTAATGAGCAAAGGCTCTTATTTATAGGCAAGCAGAGGAGTAGGGAACCCTAAAATTTCCTTGCTTTCACAATCTAGGGTTTGCTCAGCAAGCAAACTTTATTTCTAAATCTAGAAAGAAGATAACATCTAACACCTAAGAAAGCAAAAAAAACAGGTACTGCCAACTATTACAATTTATCTTCTTTCTCTTCTTCAAAGAATGGATAAGAATTGCTCCAAGAATAGAAAGAAAGCGGAAAGAAAGCTTCTAGATGAAAGCTTGCTTTAAATCTCGATGACATCCGCTAAAAAGCAGGAAACTGTGTCCCGGTTCGGTGCATCTATCCCATCAATAGCAAAGTTACGTTTCTCCAAGATATCTTTTCCATTTGCAATTGATCTCAAAAAATCTTCGACCTCATTGGCTGCTTTTTCAAATTTTGTTGACATCATGGCAAGGTGACTTGGCAGAGTTTTATGTTTTTCTTTCATTCACTTCTGTGCAATCTTTTTGCTATATTTGTCCTTGTGCATTTCCCACATCCTCTCACATTCGCCCTTTGAGATAGTGACACTTTCAGACCAAGGGGGAATGGAGAAACATTTTTCGATCATGTCAGGCTTCAAACTGCAAATCAATCTGCCATCAACTGATTGAATCTCCCTTGTAGCCGGGTTGTAATGCTTGATGCAAGCGATTACGAACTCGAGGCTCTGAACCGAAATAGGAATAGACGTTGCTGCGAGGAGTCCAAAGTGTCCCAAGTTTTTGATTGAAGTGTTGCCTGGGCTCTCCAAAGCGTGTAAATCAAACACCGGCTTGATGTGATGCAAGTCCGTCTCAGCTGTTTTGATGAAATCATGGTAGAGAGCTGATTTGGTCTTGAAATCATTGGGAGTGTACTCCATTCAGAAAACCTTGAAGAATGATTGTAAACTCTCCTAGGTTCAAACACGTTTTGAACAACTTACTATTTTTAGAATGCTGATTTTTCTTCCTCCAATGGACAAATTTTTGAAATTTTTTCTGAGATATGGGTTTTGCTTAGAATTTCATTCCAAGACAACCCAGATCGTTCGTTTTTGAAAATTTTGAATTTAGATTAAAAAAAACAGCAAACCCTAATTTCTTCAATTTTTCACGAAAAAAGTTGGCAGCTGGGTTTTGATCAGAATGCAATTAGAAATGGACCCAGTTGATTAGATTTGAAAAACACTGAGGGCTGGTCGAAAAAGCAGCCAACCCTAATATTTGAAATTTGCTTGAAAAAAGTTGTGATATGGGTTTTCTTCAGAAGACTGATTTGAAAGAGGACCCAAATGATCAAAATTCAAATATATTGAGGATTTCATTGACATGCAAATAAAATGCAGTTGCTGCAACTTGAGAATTTCTTGAAAATTCTTCAAAAGAATGAGATGATAAGACCCAAATGGCTGAAAATTGAAAATCTTGGCCTTCTTCAAAAATTTGATCTTTTGGATGAAAAAACATGAAAAAGCAAGGCCTTATGCTGCTGTTTTGAAAAATTTGATGAAGAATTAGCAAACTTGAGTTCTTGAATCATGAAATATAACTTCAACTTGCTGCTCCACTTTCTCCTTTGAATGCCACCTGCAAAAATAATGAAAATTACATGAAAGAGAGATGTTAAATAGACTTCGGGTTTGAAATAGGTTTGCTTTCTTTTGCTTTAATCTTCAAAACCCTAAAATTCGCTGGTTCGATGAACTTGGACATCCTCTTCCTCTTGCCATTTTGAATCTTTTGAAAATTTTGAAAATTTCACGAAGGCATTGTAAGTTGGGCGCCCTTCTTGGCTAGGGGCGTCAACTTTCTCTAGAGTTAGACATTTTTTAGAAATTTTCAACTTTTCACAATTTTGACCCCCTCTTTTGACTTCGATCTCTGGCTTCCAGATTGATCTGATGAACGAGCTGGATGATTCATCGCGTAGCCTGACTGATTCTGAGAAGATCACCCTGGAGGCACTTCTGACAAAAAACTTTGTTTTGACCTTCAAATTCATGGGAGCCTATTTCCTCCAGGGGCTCTAAACTTTCACAGTGTTAGCCATTTTTACATGATTTTCAATTTCTTCATTTCCCTTTGATCTTCTGATGAAATCTTGATTCTGGGGGCTACGCTGATCCGACTGATTGGCTGACAATTTCATTGGATAGCTTGACTGAAATCGACGAGGTGATCTTGGACACTGCAACTGCAAATTCTATCATCTCAAGCTTCAAAACATTGGGCGCCCCTTCTCTCCAAGGGCGCCCAACTTAAGCAGACTTCGAATATTTTCATTTTCATCTTTTCCCTTCTTTAGATGATCTCATCAGATCTGGAGATTCGGGCATCGGAGTGACTGACGGTTGGGCTTGTTACAGAGCTGAGGAGAAATCAAGAGGGGTCTCCTGGGAGTAACTTCATCAACAAGTTGAATTTGGGGCATCAAAAGCTTGGGCGCCCCTAGCAAGCTGGGGCGCCCAAATTCATCAGAGTTAGCCATTTTTGGTGTTTTCTTCTCTGCTTTCAACTTTGGCTCTGTTAGATCATTTGTTCAAGCTGTTGCATCTGGTGATTGCCAACTCAGATTGATGTGCTGGTGATCTCGTTGGAAAGCCTGATCAACTCTGAAGAAATCACGCTGGCGGTTCTACTAGCAAATTTACCTATTTAAGCCCTCAAAATCAAGGGCGCCTATCTCTTTCTGGGGCGCCCAACCCCTCCAGACTTGGCCATTTTCTTGATTTTCATCTTTCAGAGTTGAAACCTTCATTTTGTACCTTCAACTTTGATCTGGATTTGTCGAAGATTGACCAGTCTGATGCTCAGACGAAGACACCCATTGCGAAGCTGTTTGAATTCCAAAAAGATTGAGCACTTTAGCAAACCTTAACTGCTGGATTAGGCCCCTCAAAAAGCTGGGCGCCCCTAGGCACCTAGGTCGCCCAAAGTTCCCAGACTTAGTCAAATTTTGGTGATTTTCATGTTTTTCATTTTGACTTTTGTTTGGATCCTCCCTGTTTGATCTTGAATTCCTGATGATTGGATGGTTTGATGATTGCATTGTCGGAATCACTGCGGAGCTGGAAGGATTCTGAACAACTTTGACTGGGAGCTCAAACCCTAATTTCAACATTTGATGCCCTAAAAAGATGGGCGCTTTTCTCCTTCAGGGGCGCCCAAGTCAAGCAGACTTAGTCAAATTTCACTGTTTTCACCTTCTTCCTCATTCTTCGTGCTTGCTCACCAACCCACCTTCTACTCAATGCTTGAGTGTTGAATCTTACGCCCGGCAGCCGACTCACCTCCATTGATGACCTCAGAGCTCTTGATATGCTTCTGAAAAAACAGAATAGACCCACTAGGGCAAAACTGATCTTTTTGAGATTCTAACTGCACCAACCTATTATGGAAGTATTTTGAGCCAATTCTTGGCGTAACAACTAGCACCTCTGGAGTAAGAGTTGGTACGGACAGCTATGCACACTACGCAATGAGTGCTCTTCAAATTAGGAGGGGGAGCTCCCTCGTTGTGCTTGACAAAAGTACTTGCAAAGGAAATAAACTAAACTAAATCCTGTCTTTTTGCTTCAGCTGTAGAGGTACAAGGCTTTCTCGAAAACTATATACGTTGCAGCTGAGTTTTTCTGGTTTTGCAGATCTACTAACTACAACTAAACTTAATAACTTAAATTCTATCCAGTTTCCTCAAGAAAACAGAGCATGAGGAAACGGAGCAAGGTTTTCACTATCAGACGATAAACGAGTTTAGATTCTCTACTTGAAGGCAAGGTGGCGCAACTATTATCTCAATCTAAACAAGTTTATTAGGCACAAAACAGATTTATCTAAACTATGACGATCCCATGAAACCCTATGTGGCATAACAATTGATCATAATAGCAAAGACTCACAAAACAGATTTATCATCACAATCGCATGAAACCCTATGTGGCATAACACTTGATCACAATGGAAAAGATTCACAAAACAGATTTATCATCACAATCACATGAAACCCTATGTGGCATAACAATTGATCATAATGGTAAAGATGTACAAAACAGATTTATCTAAACTATGGAAAGAATTCACCATTACAATTGCATGAAACCCTATGTGGCATAACAATTAATCGTAATAGTGAAGACACATGAACAAATACCAAAAGAGCAATATTATGAGGCAACTAGCGCAACATATATTTCTCTCAAGCAAAACTATTTACAAATGAGCAAAACTCTTATTTATATACATCAAAGTGTAAGGAACCCTAAATCACCTTGAGTCATCTGATCTTGCAATGCATGCAATTCATTTGTAAACCTAATAAATGGCCTCCTGGAGTCAAGCCAGAAGCTACCATCGATTAGACCTCTAATCTAAAATGAACCAATTACGGCATGCACGATCATATTGAAAGCGAGGATTAGCTGGAAGACTACACCATCGATTAACGTAAAACCTAAATAAAACTCCAAGTGTGTAAAGCTAATCTCTCGAGAATAGATATGCATGTGATGACAACATGTGATTAACTTGAAGGGTAGCCAGATTAACTCCACGTAAGCATAATGTCTATGGGAGGGTGGAAGCCCAATCTCTTGGGTCATGGAGTCTCGGAGCAATCCCTCAGTTGTAACATCCACTGCTCTGGAGCTGAGTTTCTGGCCGAGAATGCTATCGTCCGGCATATCCTCCACCGGTACATGATCGGAGGCCAGAAGTTCACCTCTGCTCCTTGTTGCCTCGTCGAACAATGCTGACATGACTGTAAGCTGAGTAACCTTACAGCCAACAGTCTCCCCACTGAAAATGGTATGAATGAGTGCTTGGAGCTCTGACTGAACATCGGTAAGCTCAACATAGGCACCACCCTCAATCTGATACCGGCGCGGTAAGCGAGATACTAGAGTCCTCACAAACCGGAGTGCACTAGTGACGTGCTCTCTACTCTCAGCCAACTCTGATGCCAAAGTCTCTTCTATCTTTGCTCTGAAAACCAATTGTGTTTTTCAAGAGTAGATAGCCTCTCTGTCCTCTGCATCTGTGACTACATCATATGCCACACTCAGGTGAGCAATCATAATCTCATCCCGGGGTTTGTTTATTGCCATATCTCGCTCCTCATCCTGAAGATGAAGACGGAGCTCTCGTGCATTGTACCGCAACTGATATAACTCTGTGAGCATAGTATGGCCTCTAGCAACAAACTCCTCCTCCCATTCATCCAAACGCTTGCCATATGGAACCAAGTGATTAAGTTGACTTTGCTCTGCTGGAGGCTCAAGCATCGGTGGGAGTGTGTTAATGGCATCGGGTCTATGTACAAGGCTAGAAATGTACTAACGAAGCTGTTTGATTTCAACCTTGAGGGCTACCTTATCCTCTCCGTCCTTCAGTATTCTATCCCTGGCACTGTTCGTAGCAACTTGTAGGAGATCAACCTGAGTCTGGCGTGTGCTACGACCAAGGTTGACTATGATAACCTCAAAATCCTGAGATTCCAACTCAGCCAAGTTCTTCCCCTGTGGAGGTACAGCAGTCTCGACGACAATCTCCATATCAGTGTTTCTCTCCACGTGGACCATATTCTTGACCCTCTTGTCTGGCGCATCTTGGTAAATCTCATCAAAATCGGAATGATTAAGGACATAGGATGGCTTCCTCCTCTTCCTTCCTAGCTGAGCTTCGATCCAAGATTGGTCTCGGCTAATGCTACTAGAAGGGTCGGTACTAGCAACAGGAGGTTGCGACGAGAGTGAACGTGTAGAAGACCCACTGCGAGGTGGAGAATCTAAATCCAATTCAATGAGAATTGGGGTTGGTGACGGCTCTGAAACTGGTGTAGGAACTTGAGGCTGAACCTCAGGTACTGGCGGACTCTGAACTGATTATGTGACCGGCTGTCTATCAGGTTCCGTGTGTGTAACAGTGGCAAGCGCCTTGCCCTTTGAATTGTTTGGCGCTTGTACTTTCTATGGAGGATTACTCCTCTTCTTTTGTTTAGGTTTTGACGAGGAAGGTAACGAAGGATTCACCACTACTGGCGGCTCTGCTCTGGGAACACTTACCCTCCTTGTCTTCTTGCTGTTGAGGTAAAGTATACTGTTCTGGATAACTCTTGGCCTCTCTTTGGCCAGATGCGTATTCCTTGTGCCAATCAAGCTATGGCAAGCAGTTTGTGTATGTTGTTCTCTACGAAAAGCGAGGAAGAACCTCCTCATCAAACCTCCACATCTTACGACAGAAAACAAAAATCTGTGAGAGAGAGAAGCGGCCGTAACTACGTCTGCGAACCTCGAAGTCATCTGCGCAATTTGCCCAGTAATCCTCCATAGAAGGCTCGTGATATGTACCTCCAGCAAGGCGAGCTGTATAATGACCTGAAAAATCATAGGCACGTGCTTCAACAAGATACTTAAGATGATATTTCTCAAGCTCTTGTCCTGCAATTTTAGCATCAATTGCCGACTTGTACCAATACATTCCAAACTGGAAAGGAAAATTAAGAGATGGTCTGTGCCTGCGGCGTAGAAGACGATGAAAATCATGTATTTGTCTCAGGAACTCCTGAAAGATTGTCTTATCCGAAGGATAACGTGGAAGCATAGCTGGATTTCCTGTAAACCCGTATACTCGGATGTAGGTATATGTTGGGAACTGAATAAACCAATCTGCCCATCCATCCATCGCTGCCCTAGCAACTGCCGAGATACGAACGTGCAACTCCCGGTCCAAGTTTCTCACTGTATAGGTCAGAAAAGCCTCGTGAACACGCTTGAAATGACGTTCAGCTCTAGTGAACTCAAGCTGATCATAATACTGGTAGACTTTCTGAACACTGAGAATGCCCACGGTATTTAGTCCTCGGAACTGGCCCTGATAAGCGATCAAGTACACGAGATATGAACACATGTGAAACTCGTGGGCAACTAGGAAACCGGTGATTTGCCTGTGAAGAATGTTGCTGATGAAGGATGCCCAGTCATAATGCTCCTGCCTAGAAATGATGCGACCAATAATATAATACATCCAAGGCTGGAAAACATTCGCATGTGCTTGACCTGAGACACGATTCAGGAGTGTGATTAGAATCGCATACTCATCCTTCTATTCACCACGACCCACATTGTTTGGTAATCTGTTCTTTGCTTGTTTTAACCATCTTTCTGCCATCTTCTTCTGACACTTGTCCATATCAGCATCAAATGCCTGCTCACACTGCTCCATAGAAATAACTAGGCTGTTAGGGTGTTGAGGAATGCCAAAACTCCTTTCGATGTCTAGAGGCTTGAGACTGCAAATGACTCGTCCGTCAACTGACACTATCTCACGAGTAGTAGAATTGTAATGCTTAATACAAGCCATCACGAATTCAACACAGTGAACGGAGATAGGTATGGAAGCGGCCTCTAGTAAACCAGACTGCTCAATATTTTGAATGATTGAAGCTATGATCTTAACAGGATCAAGAACTGCTTCTGGCAACACCTTGTGAAGATCTGTCTCAACCAACCTGAGAAAGTCATGAGTAAGGACTGTTTTGATCCTGTATTCGAGCTGAGTGAACTGCATTCTAAAAAATTTGCCTGTTGACTGTGAACTTGACTATGTTCTGACAAGATTTCTGGAAGCTAAAAATAGCCTGCGAGAGTTAAAAATAACCTTTCGAAGAATTATTTTCAGCGAAAAATCTGAGATATGGGTTTTGTCTAGAAAAAGATTCTAAGACAACCCAGAATATCAGATTTGCGAAAATTCAACTTCTACTCGATCATACAAAGACTTTTCAGTTGAGAAAATTAGTAACTCGAGAATGAATGTTCTGAAGTTAAAAATTCCTGAAAAATCAAGTGCACGATTCTAACTCGAGGAAATTATATAAGAATGATCCAGATAGAGACTTGTCAAATTCGCCAATTTCAGGAACATGCAAATTGTATTATGAGAGAAATCTAAGATTGAAGGATAAAAAAAACGTTTTATGATGAAAATCGCCTTAGATTTCTTCAAATTGCTGACAATTGTGAATTTTGATCTGCAAAAAGATATGTTAAATAAAATCGCCTTGAGAAATTGATGAGGAATTCGCCTTTGGATTTGGAAGAATTCGCCTTTACTTGAAAATCACGAACTTCCTTGAAATTTGCGCCTTTGTTCTGAAGAAACTCGAATTTCCCTTTGAAATTGTCTTGAGAAAATACGAATTTATCTTGAAATTTGAGAGTTCGCCTTTTGATAATTGATAAAATTTGATTTCCTTTGGAGATATGAATTCCTCTTAAGAAAAACAAATTTCTCTTTAGCTTGTGAAGAAAATACGAATTTCTTTTGTTTGAAAAATACGCCTTGAAGAAACACGCCTCTAAGAAAATACGAACTTGTCTTCTGAAGAAAATATGAATTTCTATTGAAGCTTTGAAATTCGACTTTTGCAAATTGAAAGATTTGCGAATTGCTTTAAACCTCTATTCTTTAAGATTTTCGCCTTTTGAAACTTGGAGAATTTGCGAATTCCTTTGAAATTGCGCCTTTGTCTTTTGAGAAACCACGAATTTATCTTTAAGAAATATGAATTTCCCTTGATAAAATTCGCCTTTGAGAATCACGATTTTGCTTTTCAAAAGATGAATTTGCTTTGAAAAATACGAATTCTCTTGAAAACATGAATGATAAATGAAGATGGCGCCATGTTTAAATAAGAAGAAATTCGCATCAACTTAGCAACTGCAAGAATTCAAAACCCTGACAAAAATAGGAGACCTCTGATTGGACCCCTTTCAGTTGAACTGCCACTGACTAGAAGTTCAAAAATAAATAAATAATAAAATATTTATTATCATGCAATTAGCAAAAGGCGCCAAAAATAGAAAATCGCCATTTAATGCTAAAATTGCAAAAATAAATAAATATTTATTTTGAACTTCAGTTGACAATTCGGAATGAAGCTTTGAGATTCACCGATTCTGAAAAGTCAACTCTTGAGCTCATAGGCGTCCATTTGCTCAAGTTATCACACTTTTTACTAACTTCCTATTTTATAGCTGACAACAAAGTCACGACTGGTCATCTTTGAACTGATTTCCGGGTGACCGGGAGATGCTGAGACTGAACTGAGATATTCATCGGATAGCCTACTAAACAAGGAAGAAATGTCTGCTGGGAGACACAACTGCAAAATCCATCGTTTAACCCCATGAAAAATTAGGCGCCCCTGATTAAATTCATTTACAGGTTCCAGACTTAAACCATTTTCCAAAACTGCCATCTGACACTTCAAACGGCTGCTGACGGCGAACGGTGAACCCTGCTGACAGGAAACGAAGCTCACTGTGTGGCCGGAACGTGCATCCAGCGACTATACGCGCTGACCACCTCGAAAATTTCATTAGGGGCCTCAAAGGCAGAAAGCCACTGGCTCTTAGTTACCTTACGATGTCATTTTGTGAAAGTTGAACTTTCATCAGAATTACCCTACGCATTACCTCGATATGGAGCAGGACGGGCGATTCGGGCATTATCTGTTTTAGCATTGGACCCGGAAGGGCCCACAAGTGATGAAGTCATGAAGCAAAGAAAGCTGCTTCTAAGACCTCAAAATGCAGAGTCGTATTTTATTTAAAATATCCGCTCCAGACTTGGCCATTTTCGGATGCATTCAGCATTCACCAAAGGCCACCATACGTCACGAACGCATTGCCAAATCTCGAAGGCTGACGGCTAGGCTCGTTGAGTAGATAAAGTAATTACGCTCGAAAGCCGTGAAGACTTCGAAAGTGAACGACCTCATCTGACAGGCCTAAAGGCTAGGCGCCTCTAGACTGTAGAAATACACTGCAAATTTTATGTTGGTCCGCCCGTGAAATTACGTGCTTAGGAGAACCTCTACCACGATCACTTGAAATGTCGGATCGATAAGCTGGATGATGCATCGCGGAGCTGGGCTAGAGTAGTACTGATATCAGGAAGACCTCGTCTGCAAATTTCACCATCTGAAGGGTCCTTTAAACCAGCGCCCCTGAGCTGTAGTTGCACTGGGAACCAATGGAGAAGCTCAAAAACGTGAAAACTCCATTATAAGTTGATCTTCAGACGACGGCTGCCGGAGCTCTGGGATTCAGATGACTGCGTTTGATATCTCGTTGGACAAGCAGACTAGTCGTGAACAGATTAACTGTACCCGCTATCAAAAATGCCAGAATTTACCCCCTCTTTAAGATGGGCGCCCTCAGGCTATAGTTGCGCTTTTGCCTGAAAAAGACAAATTTCTCCTATTTGGAACTTTGGGAACTTCAACTTCTGTTGCTGTGAGCAGGAGCTGCAGACCTCAGAATGCTTCGCTGGATAGCTCATCGGATAGCCAAACCAATTCTGAAGAGATTGACTGTATGCATGAGCATTTTCAACAAGATCTTGACCTTCAAAAAGAAGGGCGCCCCTGGGTTATAGTTGCGCTTTCTTGCTTTCCTCTAAGAAATCTTCATAAATTGACCATTAAAAACTCCGTTTCAATTACCGAGATCATCATGTGCAATGTGAAACACCGTCGTGAGATGCTCCTCCATCGTAAAAAGCTCCAATCTGAGTCTCTGCTTCAGATTCTGTTCAATAAAACTGACTTTGACTGACAAAATATTGACAAAAACTCCATGCTTGATATTGCCCAAAACTGTATTTTACATCATTTAGCAAGGTTTAGACTATTTTATGCAAAATGCCTTGATGAAGCAAAAAATTTGGTTTGGGTACAACACCAATCAAAATCAGTTTAAACCCTAACGGATCAACTTTCTATTTTTAGAAAGTTTTTCCAGTATCCGTTTCAAAATAAACCCAGAAAAACCCAGAAAAAGTTCTATTTTTAGGAAATTTCTAAAAATAGCAGTTTTCCTAAAAAGTAGGGATGAAAAACTGAGATCTGGGTTTTGCAGATTAGGTCGCTCTGAGCGGACCCAGATCGTCAGATTTTGGAAATTTTACATTTTAACCCCTCATGCAAGACATGCACACCCAAATTTTGACCTTTTTGACAGATTTAACAAGACTTTCCCTCATTTCTTCAAAATGTATAAGTGTAACAAAAATTTTAATTTTGGGGTATAACACACTTCATTAGACAACTTGTAGAAGATGGATTAGTGATGCAGTATTGTTCAATTGAGGACCAAACTGCAGACATTCTTACAAAGTCCTTGAGTCCTAACAAATTTGTAAAATTTCGAGATAAGTTTGTAGTAGTTAGTTGAATGACCATTAAGGGAGGGTATTAAAGTAATGTTTTATATTGTAATGGTCAATTAGCTTTTAAGATAGACTTTAGGAATCTTCTTTAATAAAGTCATGTTGAATTTAGATATTCCTATGAGTTTTCATCCTTATCCTTTGAAATATGCCCCTTAAAATTTTCTTGATTTTCAATAACAAATACAATGTAACCAAGCACTCGTTAAGGTTAGTTTAACCCAAAACATTGCATGAAAAAACTCTAACCAAGAATGCGCCCTAAAACCACTTAAGGAGGAGGGGCGGGCATATGGTCAGAGGATCCCTAGGATCTATTGAATCAAAGATTACAACTGAAAGAGAGAGACTAAACTCCAACACCAAGAATGTGCACTCAAGATCTTTTAACAGGCGAGGTGCTAACATATGGTGGAGTGCTAATTGCTGAATTGAAAGTACTTAGGCGGATAACCAGCCATAAGAGAATTTTCACACTACCACCAAACAGTGGGGGGAAAAGACTACAATTAAAACACTTCGTCTGCTGCGGCAGACATCCACTTAAGAGTGGGGATTCACCACTTGACAGTGGGTATAAGAAGAGAATTAGTAAGTTCTTTTTTCCACACTGGCGGTAAACCATCCAGGGGTTACAATGTGATAATTAAACACGAATAAGTAGCAACTAAATAGACTGAAACAGTACTACTGTTATCAACTTTTTACAAAATGAGAAAGAGCTACAAATTACATGAGGATTACAATAGTTTTGAAGCACAAAGAAGGTGGATGATCCCACATTAGATAACTATCCAACTTATTGAAGAAATAACTGAAAACTCAAACTGAAGCAAGTCTAATATAAAAATCTGCAAAATGAAAATGAATTACCAGCAAACTATAGCACACCAATTTGTTCATAACTTCATCCTATCTTCACCAATTGACATGGAATCAATTGCAGCAGCTTCTAGGAGTAAAGGCGCCCCTGTTCAAACACAGAAACTGCACCAAAGCCTCCATATTTATTAATGCACGCATCCCAATATCATTCTAGAAATGTACGGTCTTCAAGAGGGGCAATTTTCTCTTTAAAAATCAGAAACACATTAATAAAATCTGAAACCTCTTGGAGAGGGTCGCCCAAGGCTTAGAATCATATAGATAAAATAACCATATGTGAATAGAATTTACCCAAGGAGTTGTAATAAAAAACGTCCTTCAGCCATGACTGAACCAGCAAGCTCCAAACTGAAAATAACATCAGAATTCTTCTACAATGAAGCTCAATATGCACTTCTGAATGAAGCACACTCCCAAACCACCATCTAGGGAACCATAGTTTTAGGCCCGAAGAATGGAGTCAATTTGCTAAGCTTTCCCTTAGCCGGATTTTGGATTTCAAACCAACAGCATAACTTTACAATATTTCCAAAGATGATTAGCTCTTCAAACAGCAGCAATATATAAGTTTCAATTGGCAAATGAAGCAACAAGATACTTCAAATTCCAAGAAGTTGAACCACTTCAAATTCCAAAAGGGACGCCACTTTAAGCATTTCACTTTTTGAAATAATAAAATATTAACCAACCTCTTTTAGGTGTCCAACTTCACTTTGCAACAATAAAGCATTTAATAATTCATTAAATGCACCATTGACCCCTTAATGACCCCCTTTTAAAAACAACATGAAGTGATCATTCCTAGGCGTGGGGGTACAACTGAGAAACATAAAAATGACTAAGTATAAAACTTAATCCATGGAGATAACCAAAGCCAAACTGAAATTGAAGGATTGCAAGATGACTTGAGCTGAATTGCTGATGATGCTACTGCCAAAATTAGACTTACTAAAAATAGCCAACTGCTATAAATAGTAAGTTCACATCAAAACAACAGAAAGCCAAACTGAACATTGAACTGCAAAGGATTGAACTGCTGCTAGACAGATACTACCAAAAGATAGACTTGTTAAAAAAAAGCGAACTGCTATAAATAGTGAGTCTGCACAACAACCTTAGAACACCAACTGAGCAATATCTGAAAGAGGAAACCCTAATTTTCTGCCTCAGCTTAGCCTACGGATTTCCGGAAATAGGCTAAATCCAAACGAAGAGTATAGGGCCAAAATGGGGACATTACATCCTTTGCAAATAAGATGTTTGTAATCCTATATAAGGATGTTTTTGCATCTTATTTCCTAATAGATTTTTATGCAATCTTGGTTAACTTTTTGTCTGCTGTTTTTGTAATAAGAAGTGACTTACATGCTTGAAAAAAATAAAATTACTAACCTAGAAACTGAAATTCCTCAAATTTGCTCTTCAAAACCACTAAAACTCTTTTCAAATTGTTCTCAAGGATGTACAATTGTTGTGTGATGTTTACCTATGGCATGGGAGGTTAAAAAGGGAAAAATGAGTGTTTTTCAGTCTAAAAAATGCATCAGAATTGCATGGCCGTGTCATTCCCGCATCACACAAGTCTCCATATTGAATTCACCAACTTGCTGAAAATTCAGCAAGTACTCAGCGATTTGCATAGAAAAAATCACCAAAAACATGGCATAATATATACCACAATTTTTTCCAAAGAGTACTCGGTTTTTGAAAACAATTGCAAATGCTCAGGCAGTTTTCTAATTATGGTCTCAAGTTCAATCTTTGTTCTTGTTCCACAAAGTGTTTAAATCTTTTGATTCAATACAGTCCTTTTGCTTCTCTATTTTGAAGTTTAATGTTCTTTTGGAGTTGTGTTTAACATTTTAATTTACAAATTTATCCATAAATCCCCAAATTGTTCACTAGCTAATAGCAAACATTAGTAATGCAATATTTCATTTTCTTTCTATCAAGCAGCACATTGGCATCAACACAAGAAAACAGAATTTTTTCCAGGACATTAAGCTCATATAAATAATGATGTTGATTAGAAATTTACAAGATAATATAAGAAATCACAAGCAAATACATTACCTTTAATCGAGAAACAGCTACAGCCATTATTCTTCCTGGGATTTGCAACGCTTTGTTGTGTACCTACACATAAATGTTTTTAGAAAAAGTTTTTTGTGTGAAAACTTGTTATTACAAATTTAAGAAAACCATAATCAAGTAAACAAGAAAATTAATTTTACTCACCTGTACATAGAGCAGTGCCACGACCTTTGGTAAAAGGGCTACTGGGTCACTTTCAGCTTCAATTTGGGATGCAAGAGCCTAATAAAATACACTATTTTATTATCTAATCATGCATCTTCACATTGTCAAAATATTAAAATGAAAATAAAATATTATTAAATTTCTTATTCCACGGTCTAATATGATATAGATTGAGTGTGGAGTTGGATTTGTAATTATTTGTATTTTAATATTTCATTTGGTGTTACAATTTCAGGGGACATGACATCCAATAAGGAAATCCAAATGTTAAATACGCCTGATTTCCTTATAATGTTAAATTAGCATTATCAGTTGGTATATATCAGTTTATGGTTTCAGATTATAGTTAGCATAATATAGTTTATGATTTCAGATTATATCAGATAGCATAATTATTTTATAGTTTCAGATTTATGAATTAGTTTATATTATGGTAGGACCCCTATATATACATTATAATGTATTGTTCAAATATGAATAGTACTCATAATGTAGGATCAAGGGTTCATCCATATCATTACTCATATTCTATGATAGCATAGTCATAATCCATTATGTATTGCTGACATGATTATTGCAAATCTGAGTTTGGTTAAATTACAATGTGTGTATTTACACCATGATAGAAGAAGGGGGGTTACAAAAGGGAACAGTGACGAGGCACTCCCTAGGTACACCACCTCCTATAATGGAGAACCTATGTGTTCTATAACGGAGGACCAAGTGTCGTATAATGGAGAACCAATGTGTTCTATAATGGAGGACCGAGTGTCCTATAATGGAGAACCAATGTGTTCTATAATGGAGGACCTAGTGTCCTAAGGAAGCCAAAGAGGTACTTGCCTTTGTGCCTTTGTTACAAAGGGTGTTGTCTTTGGGCCTAGGAGAGTCAAGCCATCAGGGCACCCTCTGTAACCTCACTCCCCTATCATGATGTAACAATATAAGGAGATCAATCATGGGGGAATGGAGATTGCCAGAGGATTACAGTGAGTGGGCCTCTTCTAGGTATGCCACCTGTGGGGAGGAAAGGAGGGGACAAGATGAGCCCACAAAGGGCCAAGGGGGTACTTGCCTTTGTCTCAAAGGGTATCGCCCTTGGGCCTAGGAGAGTTGGCTACTAGGACACCTTTCGCAATCTCACTCCTCCATCATGGTGAATTAAGTCCTCTAAGGATGTTAGAGTAATTTGTGATTGAACTAATGATTGGTCAATAGTTTATTAACACCTAGTTATGGCAAGCTACTAACTATTATTGTTGTGATGAATGTTTATTAACACCAATGGATGCCAACTATTGGCTAAACTTGACACCTATGTCATAAGGTTTGAATTCTAGTTTGTGTCCAGCAACAATAAAATTTGGATGAAGTTCGGCAAGGGAAAAAATTTCAATAAAAAACTTGTGATTAAATTCACCTTATATAAATTTAGTTTAATTTAAAATATAAGTAATATATCCACAAAATTATCAAAATAGTTTAACATTGCTAAATAGATTTGAAATCATTATAAAAAAATGACACATTTATAAACCATGATAAACTTATCAAAGTTAAACCATACAAAACATGTGAAATTACTATTGCAAAGATGTTGTTTTGTTAAAAAGGGACAATCAAGAGTCAAGACACTAAAACTTCGAAAACACTCCAAGTCATCAAGAGCACTTGGCTAAGATGATGTAGCATAATCATCATTAGATGCACTACTCAATTCATTATCAAAAAGTCAAGTTCATCTACAACTAGCACTACTATGTCTTATGGAATTTGTTGTTGTGAAGAAGATGTGGAGTCATTTGCTAATTTGTTCATAAACAATTTTAAATTGCTACGAATGTAGTCAAGATCTCCCAACTTCCCAAACAACAACTTATTCCTGTATTTGGAATGAAGTGGTCAAAGTAGCTTGTAACAACACACCCTAAATTTTTTTCTTGAAATTTCTTTCGCAAATAAGAATAATAATATGGACTTGCAGAGTAAAGATTAACTGTTGCACTAAGCTCATAAGAGAAGATTATGCACTAGTTCATCAGCTGGTATAAACTTTGAGAGGAAATACATTCATTAAGTTGCTAATTGATCAAGAAGTCATATCCATGGCATGCCCAAGGAACAAATACCTTAGAGATTAAACAGAACTGATAACAAAAGGTTTGTGATGAGCTGAGGAGGCTATAGCAGATCTGTAATGCTTTTTGCAGGTCATGGCACACTCTAAATCTTCGAAACCTACCCCCAGGTATTGCAAATGATACATTCTAAACACTCCAAACTGCTTACAATTCACCCAGCAAACTAGAATAACCTCTGAAATATCCAAACAGCATGCTCAGTGTTGTACCCAAATCAATTTTTTTGCTTCATCAAGGCATTTTGCATAAACTAGTCTTAACCTTGCTAAAATGATGTAAAATACAGTTTTGGGCAATATCAAGCATGGAGTTTTGTCAATATTTTGTCAGTCAAAGTCAGTTTTATTGAATAGAACCTGAAGCAGAGACTCCGAATGGAATGTTTCACGATGGAGGGACATCTCATGACGACATTTCATGGTGCATACGATCATTTTAGTGATCGAGATGAAGTTTTCAGTGATTAATATATGAAGATTTCTCAGGAAAAAGCATAAAAGCGCAACTATAGCCCAAGGGCGCCCAGCTTGTTGAAGGTCAAGATGTTGCTAAAAACGTTCAAGCATCCAGTCAATCTCTTCAGAATTGGTCTGGCTATCCGATAAGCTATCCAGCGAAGCATTCCGAGATCTACAGCTCCAACAAATAGTGACAGAAGTTGAAATCCCCAAAGTTCCAGATGTGAGAATTTTGTCACTTTCAGGCAAAAGCGCACCTCTAGCCTGAGGGCACCCATCTTAAAGAGGGGGTAAATCTTGGCATTTTCGATAATGGATACAGTCAATCCGTTCTCAACTAGTCTGCTTATTCGGCGAGATATCAAACGCAGTCATCCGAGTTTCAGAACTCCGGCAGTAGTCGTCTGAAGATCAGCTTATAATGGAGTTTTTACATTTCTGAGCTTCTTCGTTGATTCCCAGTGCAAGTACAGCCCAGGGGCGCTGGTTTAGAGGACCCTTCCAATGCCAAAATTTGTAGACAGAGTCTTCCTAACATCAGTAGTACTCTAGCCTAGCTCCGCAATGCATCATCCAGCTTGTCGATCTGACGTTCCAGGTGATCGTGGCGGAGGTTCTACCAAGCACGTAATTTCACGGGCGGACCAACAAACAATTTGTAGTGTATTTTTACAGTCTAGAGGCGCCTAGCCTTTGGGCCTGTCAGATGAGTTCGTTCGCGTTCGAAGTCTTCACGGCTTTCGAGCGTAATCATTTTATCTATTCAACGAGCCTAGCCATCAGCCTTCGGGATTTGGCAGTCGCTCGTACGTGCGAGGTCTTTGGCGAGATGTTGAGGAATGAAGATATCCGGAAAATGGCCAAGTCTGGAACGGTAATTTTAAATAAAATACGCACTGGAGTGTTTGAGGTCTTAGAAGCAGTTTTCTTGCTTTGTCACCTCCAGGGACTTCTCTTGTGGGCCCTTCTGGCTGTCCGTTAAAACAGATAGTGCCTGAATCGGGTCATCCCAGCTCCAGATATCAGAGGTCAAAGTAGGGTACTTGGATGAAAGTTCAATATTCGTCAAAATGATGTCAATGCAACTGAGAGCCAGGGGCGCTTTTACTTTTGAGGCCCTTAACACAGCTTTCAGATGTCGTGCATATATCCGTTGGATGCAGAATATCTTCAGGCATGCAGTGAGCTTCGTTGCTTGTCAGCAGGGTTCATCGTTCACCGGCAGCAGCCGTTTGAAGTGTCAGATGGCAGTTTGAGAAATGGCTAAGTCTGGAACCCGTAAAAGCAATTTAACCAGGGGCACCTAATTTTTCAAGGGGTTAAATGATGGATTTTGTAGTAGTGTCTCCCAGCAGACATTTCTTCCTTATTCAGTAGGCTTTCCGTTGAATTTTCCAGATCAGTCTCAGCATCACCCGGTCACCCAAAAATCAGTATCAAAGATGGTCAGTTGTAACAGTGCTGTCAACTATAAAATAGGAAGTTAATAAAAAGTGAAATAGCAGGCAAATGAAACGCCCTATGAAATCAAGATGACTTTTCGGAATCGGTGAAGTCTAACGATGAATCTCAAAGATTCATCCGGGTTGTCAACTGAAGTTCCAAATATTGAATATTTATTTTGTAATTTTAGCATTTAAAATGGCGATTTTCTATTTTTGGCGCCTTTGCTAATTGCATGATAATAAATATTTTATTATTTATTCAAATTCGAACTTCCAGTCAGTGGCAGTGGAACTGAAAGGCAACCAATCAGAGGTCTTCTATTTTTGTCAGGGTTTTCAATTCTTGCAGTTACTAATTGATGCGAATTTCTTCTTATTTAAAGTATGGCGCCTTCATCATTATTCACAAAGCTTTCAAAGGAAATTTGATTTCATTAAGAGCAAATTCAATCTCAAGTGAAATTCGTGTTTTTCAAAGCAAATTCATATTTTCAAAGGGGAAATCGAAGTTTATCAATTTTTCAAAGCAACTTCAAAGCAATTCGTATTTCTTCAAGAAGAGAAGGCTCGCACCTTTAAGGGAGTTCATTGTATCAAAATTCGCAATTTCTTCAGAGATCAAAGGCGTATTTCAAAATCCAAGGCGTTTTCAATATCAATTCGCAATCTTTCAATATTCAAAGGCGAATCCTCAAGATTCAATATAAATTCGTATTTTCTTCAAAGGCAAATTCGAATTTCTTCAAAGGCGCAAATTTCAAGAGAGGAAAATTCGTGGTTTCTAAAACAAGGCGAATTTTTCCAGATCAAAGGCAAAATCTTCATCAATTTCCAGAGGCGATTTTACCTAATATATCTTTTTGTAGATCAAAATTCACAATTATCAGTAATTTGAAGAAATCTAAGGCGATTTTCACAGAAGAAGGCATCATAAAAACGTCTTTTTCATC